>SJJU01001174.1:0-49613 GCA_012932125.1 Conopomorpha cramerella | reverse complement strand
CAAACGGTAGAAAATAACAAAACCCTAACCTTGATGTGAAGAAAGATACAGTATAGTTATTAATACTGTTTTGTCGCCAACTCTCCCCCTTCCGGGGCACTTACCACATTGCAAAGACTTCGCGTCGGGTATTTATCGCTGAGCTTAAATAAGCTTGAGGTAAATGATAAATGTATGTTTGTCACAGTACACCCTTCTGACGGAGGTACGAGAGTTCCTGTTCCCGGAGGACCGGCCGAGGTTCGACGAGCTGGTGTACCGGCGCGGGGAGGACGCGGACCACCACAATAAGGTAATCACACACTACACTAAACTTCTATGCTCGACTTTTGTAGAATATCCTCCTTGGAAATGTTTTAGGATTGTTTGGTTTTAGTTCTTGTCTAGGTGTTTTATGATAATAATCTTTACCATTCTTAAATTAATACTAAATAGATAGGTTAGTGGGGATATGCAAATAACAAATGCAGCTAAATTTCAATACATACAAACACTCTTTAGCCTATTGTAAAACCACTGTACCACAATTACTTGAACAAACTGTTAATTACACTAGTGTAGGTAGGTGTGTGTATATTTTTTGTGGGTATTCTTTTTTCTTCAATATCTCATATTTACGCACTCGATAAAAATCAAGAACGAAACCCAAAGCAGCGTCCTCACAAATTTTCATGATTTACACAAACAAACTTCCCCAAACAATGTTCACTGTTTCTCAAATCTCACATCGTCACCGTCCCATAACGTCCGGGTCGTCCGGCCGCACGCCCGGTTCATTAGTGCCGTGACGGCGTTGTCCCCTCGCGGCGTGTGGGCGCTGCCGCCATGTTACCCCACACACGGGGGACCAATTAGTACTTACCGGCACGTTGCCCACGGCAGAATTCACAATACTAAATAAATACCTAACTGGAGAAAAATGTGCACATAGCTTGCTAATGTGGAACGTAAAAAAAATGTACTGGCTGGTTTTTTAAAAAGAAAAAAAACATTTCATGTTCGCGAGGGTCTATATAAGGGTGCAAAAAAGATTATTTTTCTTGTTACCTTGTTAGTAATCATGAGATGTTGGAGAGGGTGAGCCAGTTTAGGAACGATAAATGAGTTTTGAATTACCCCTAATGTTTGTTATAAGATCCCGAAAATAATATAAAAATAGATACGTAGCATATCCATATTAACTTGCGAAAATCACTCACCCAATCCGAGATCTGCAAACGATCTAGAAACGATCTGAGGGACACACCTTTCAATATTTCGTTTGTAAAAAAAAACGGTAAAGCAATTGTATTTAAATGATTTTATACTGAGTATCATGCTGCAATTTAATCAAAGATAAGCTACATACCTTTGTATTTCTTACTTAACATTCGGTATAACGTTTCACTAAACATTGATGAAGTTATTAATCAGGTAATGACGTTGCCGTGTAAATACTAGCCAACATAAAGCCATGTCCTTGATATCTAAATGGAGTCGACAGAAATTTTGCAAAGGTCTATTGAAACTTAGATTGACAAGGTAGACTTCTGACTGCCTATAGTAAAAAAATAGTGTATTTTAATGTCATTTATTTACGCAATAGATGAGTTGTCTATCACATAATAAAAAAATACACTTACACCTTTTAAGCCCAAAGCGGGCTACGTAGAGGCACTTGCTAAGCAAATGCTCAGCATTCACCAAGCTCACTACAGCTACAGTCGGCCAAGAAAGTGAAATTTTGTTTGGTTAAAAAACACTTTTCTTATGATGATAAAAAAACTTTCTTGCCTTTGAAATTAAAAACACTTTGTCCATTTACTTGACCGACTCTACACAAACACGCACACTGCAATTCAGCAATAGGTACACAATTAATAAATACTATCTCATCGCATGAGCAAGCTTACACATAAAATATATCAGCAGCTACAAATTACCAAAACAGTTTATTGAAAAGCACATTGATATACAGAACAGTGCACTCAAGGATATGAAATGCATAATGTATAATACATACATACACAGAGAGACATGAAGTGTAATTCTGTCCGTAGCGAGCCATCGACAGGCACATGATGCCCTCGTCGACTATGCACGAGTTGCGAGACCCGGTGAGTTGTGTGTGGCGCTGACTGTACATATATGTATAACGCCGTAACGTAAATGGGCTCAAGACTTTGTGGGCATTTTACTTATAAAGATTTTTTAAATATGTTAACCGTCCCGTTGTATTCATAAAAGTTTTTACCAGATTGCGCCACCAAAAGACTACAATGTGAAGCATAGAAGGACCCCACAAATCAGGACTACCTACAGTGGAGGTCATTGTTAACCCTTAGCAGTTAAGTGAGAATTCTAATAAAGATTTGATTTGAAAAACATTTATGAACAGCGCACTACGGATTTGATTGCAGCGAGACTTGACTATCTAAGTTGTTATATCCATCGTACATCATCGTCATCATCGGCCCATATTTGTCCACTGCTGGATATAGGCCAATCGTTGCGATTTAATCGTATGTGCGCCTATCTTCAATGTAATGCATTTCTGTGACAAAAATAAAACGCAGGGTAAAAAGTAGTAGTGAGTCGACAGCGTGTGTGTCCTGAAATGTTTTATGAGCAGTGTTCGGGAACGCGCACTATCTCTGGCCTCGTACAGGTCTTGCAGCATGCAGGTGTTGGGGTAGATGATACAAGGTGATGGGTTGAGGCGTTGCAGAGCATTCGCATCGATCCCCGGAAAAAAATCCCAGCTAGTCCTAAAAACGATAACTAACTTTATAAAAGTACTACTGCTAAGTTTATCCGTATCTAGAGTACATTTAGATACGGATAATAATTATTTACAGTACATTTTTAGTGCAGAGCTATAGCCCTAGCAAGCGCGTCAGACAGACACAACATAGAACAAATACGCACTGTGATTGGCTGCTATGTCACACATCGTGCGACTCAGCTTGTTTCCACCAATCGCAGTGCCTGATACGTCTTGTTATTTCTATCTTGGAGCGCTTTGCTAGCCCCCCGGCTATTTTATCTTTATGAATACAACGGTTAATATATGAATGTAAACGAGTAAAAATAAGCCTTGATCCCGTTAATATGTAGGTTTGTGCGGCTACTGTAAGATATAATAAGTAAGCAAGTAGTAAGATTGAGGAAGGATTTTCTATGACTTTCGTGACACATTTTTTCTCCGTTATTTCTATCATTAGATGTTATATTTTGCTATGTAATTCCATGGATTGTGTACAGAGACTATGACGTTAATTATTACAGAAATAATAGAAAAAAAAGTGTCAAACAAACGTCATAGGAAGAGATGTTCTCAAAATCATTGTTACTTTGAAACTTGACGTATTTCAGTACCTACTAAACTTATTATACTGAACATTACCTGCTCCTACCTGTCGCAAACACACTATACCAAACTGTCTATCTATTATAGGTACTGCTTGCAGTTACAGAATGTGTCCTCGATTAGCTATGACCTTATTAGCAATTACTTGTACGTGTCGGAGTGAGCTTTGGATATAACATCTAATCCTGTAATCCATTACTGATTGGTTATCGATGTCGTGTAGCTTAAGCATTTAATTAGGAATATGCATGGACCGTGTTTGTGTATAATGTTTGTATTGTACTGTGATGCTTTGTTCCGACTACACAGGACGGGCCTTAGAGGTAAAGGAAATTTTGTCGAATAGATGTCTGTATATCCTTCACACTGCCGAACTATTTGGTGACATTGGCACTCTTGAAAAACTTAGAAGTACAAGTGAATCATACCTATTAGAATTAGCTGTGAAAAACTTATTTTACACAAGTACAGCTAATATACTATTAGCGAAACTTTACTGTACTCGTCTAACACACTATCAAAAAAACTTTTCCTTAGGAAGGTTTTTGGACTTTCGTGTTCGATTATGGCGTACAAAAAAACGAAACGTATTACCTAAGGCCCATCTTGTATCAATGTACTGTATAGTTGTGGAAGTTGTAGTGATTGTGGTGGCATGTGATGTGGCGGTGCCACGGGCCTGAGGGGTCGGCTGTGTTGTAGGAGGCGCCGGCGGCCGGCCCGCTGGCCCCCGACCACCGCTCGCCCTCCGAGGACTCCGGTCTCGGACTACCCCCGCATGAGCACGCCTACAGGTGACTTCCTATTTGTTTTTAACTTTTACAGATATGTATAATCTTGACTCGACCCATGCGCAGGCTCCGTACAATGTCGCATAGGTACAAACTTTAATAGAAAACGCGTCATTTACTATTCAAATGCCTAACAAAGACAGGTCGAGGGTTTAGGGGTTGCAATAAAAAAGAGAGAGCCATTAATCTCGATTTAGAGCGTCGTTTTGAATGAGACAAAAGGTTTTTTTTTCTTTTAATGGTGGGCGCTCATTGACCGCGTGAATGGTGTGACGTCAGCAGATCGCCGCGCTAACGAGCACGGAGGCGGCGCCGCTCAAACGCTCTCAAAGTGTTCTCGCACTGAAAGGCGACAGATAAAGACTTTCCCGCGCTCTTTAAGGTCTTCAGGTGGATCTATAACACTTTCAGTGCCGCGAAAATGCACTGCGCATCTCATTGGCGGGACGCCAACCTTTACACTTTTACTGCGCGATTATTTAACGCCAGTAACCCGCCGTGCGGCCCGACGTATGCCCGCTATTATGCCAATTGATATTGCCTTTCATTTATTGCCTATAAACATTACGGCGCATAATATATTAAGTTTGAATTGAGAAAACGTAACTCTTTGACGGCTCATAAATGTTGTTATTGCCTTATTTAGATCTCTCAGAATTGATATACCATCTCGGAATGTAGGTTAGGTTTAATAGGAAAAGCTACGTTACAATCGAACGATTTTTTTTCCATAAAAAACATTGCCGAAAATAAATACCTACATATTACATCTACAAAATTGTTTGTCACTTCGTTCCCAGACATCGTAAAAGTTACAAAAAGCTTCGATCGTTCAAAATAAGCAGACTTTGCTGAATTTAAATAGCAAAGATACACTTGAAGCACTTTGAACCCTAAATTGGTCTCGCATTATAAGTCATGGCAAAGCAGTTCAGCTTTCGCGAAGTACTGAGATAGTGTTTGCAGTAGGGGGCAAAATAAAGTATACATTCTGTTTAAAGCTTTAGCACAAAGTGTTACTCATAATATCGGAGTTCAAAATCGTTTGGTGTTGTTCTCCACGGCAGGGTTCAAACCGACAAGGTGACGTATTGCCTAGACAAACTCATTTGCAAGTCGTACCCAACAGGGGGGTGAAATTTACATTTTACTTTAGCCCACGCACTGGAACCTTATTTCACAGCGCACACACTACTGGAACGCCTATATGAAGCATTTAATTAGGGGAACTACCTGGCTGTTTGCTAAGAATAGTTTTTTTTTATCAAAAAGAAAGTCATTGTGAAAAATGAAATCCGGGCGCCATTTTTAGTACAAGGGCGTGTTCAGCCGTGACTTGCAAGTTAAATGATTAACTGTAATATTCATAATATTACTCTATGCGACGACGGTAGACAATAGGCAATTCTTTACGTTGATAGGTATAGTCAGCCAAAAGTGGAAAGTGTTGTATCACATTTGATGATACCTATGTAATGAATTCGAAATTATTATTTATTATTTTATTGCGACAAAGAAAAACAACACCTAAAGACATTCATATTGTCAATTTTAATATTAAGGTA
Source organism: Conopomorpha cramerella (assembly GCA_012932125.1). Taxonomy (NCBI): domain Eukaryota; kingdom Metazoa; phylum Arthropoda; class Insecta; order Lepidoptera; family Gracillariidae; genus Conopomorpha; species Conopomorpha cramerella. The sequence goes on along the minus strand of SJJU01001174.1, from coordinate 43,908 downwards.
CACTTTTAGGATACCGTGCTACCTACTTTCACATCTGTTAGGTATATTAAATGCATTAGACAACCGAAAAATACAAATTTTATAGTTATCTCGATAGAAATAAGATCGGCCGCTGTGTAGAAATGACAAATTATACATGTCCAGTAAAACATTATCTTTATCAAGGAATTTAATGATCCTGTTATCTGGATTCACTGTGCCGACCGGGTTGCTCATTCCTGATTAGGAGAAAAAAGGAAAACCAACCTGAGAGAGGTTGGTAGGACTTGGGTTTCGAGCCATTCTCTAAAGACGTGCACCACTATTTGCTAGGGGAAAACCCCCTGAGTTGCTGGTCCCCGCTATCGGCGGATTATCCATAAATTATCAAAAAAAGATCATCATCATCATCAGCCCATACTTGTCCACTGCTGGACATAGGCCTCTCCAAAAAAAGGTCACCACAATAAAAAGGGGGCTGGTGAGTAGGAACCTGATGCATAATAATGAAGGAAGGGTGGTGAATGCAGCCCACCAGGCAGGTAGGTAGCGACGCAGGTAAAGACGTGTGACGTGATGCAGTATGTGTTTGGGGGCAGGAGCGGGCGCGCGTGGAGGCCGCCGGAGCCCGACGAAGACAGCCACCCGCAGCCGCCGCAGGTGATTTTGCCAGTTACTTCCACACCTATCATGACATTACATGACCACCCCGCCCCTACTCTTCAGCTTTCCTTACGATGAAGTTGTCACTATTTTTTCTAATCACTGAAAACTTACTTTTGTGATCATTTTGTCTACTTGTCTAGCAGACGGTAAGTTTGTTTGCTGGCATGTTTGGATATTTTTTAAAAGCGGGTTTTAATACTGCCTTTAATTCTCGTATTTTCTAAAGTGTCTCTAAGGTAAGTTTTTAATGTCTACCTATCAAAAGGCTCTTCATACAAAATTGCACAGTTTTATAACGGCTAGAACCTACGTAGTAAGTTAACACCGAAATGGCCGTTATTTTCATACGAATAAGGGGTAAATCCGGCTAAAATCTCTGTTCGATTTGAAACAGGAATTTCAATGAGAATATTTTTTTAATCCTACAACATAGCGTGTCCTAAGAAGATCAATTATAGAATAACGCAGTTATATCTATTTCGTTTTCCACTATTTCTGACCGATGAAAAATCGGAGGAGGTACTAAAGTCGACACCATATTTTTTTATTGACAGATTAAGTTCGTTGGAAAACTCCTTATTGGATTGTTTACAATATCGATTATAGCGGCCAGTTACATACATACCTATTTACTTTTTTGCGTATTTATATAGTCACTTCTAGATATTCTTCTACTTTCTTTAGTATATCTACGTAGAACAGATGTTATAATGAAACATTATATTTTTAATACTTCTATATTTCAACTATATATGCCTCTTATTAATAATATGTTAGAAGTACATAATTAGGATAAATGCTATGTAGGTACCAAAGTACAAACAGTAAAAAAATGCCTATTTGTTTATACCTACTGCAATTTCATAACTATGGTATGGCGAATTCCGGTAATCAATTAATGAATCGCAAAATATTAGTCACAGTTACCTACTAACCACTAACAATGATGTTATCACACGAAATTAGATTCGTCACTTTTTTAATGGCTCTTGTCAAACATTGTCAGAAAATTCACGCCATTGCGTCAGCGGCTCGTTGGTCTAGGGGTATGATTCTCGCTTCGGGTGCGAGAGGTCCCGGGTTCAAATCCCGGACGAGCCCAATTTCTCTTTTACTTTTTTTATTTAATTTTATTGTTCTTTTGGCTGTGGAAATGCATAGAAGGAAAATAAAATGGGTATTTTATTGTTTCAAATGTTGTAAAAACATTTTATGAGTTCGAGCTTAGTAAGAGGCAATGGCACCAAATAGGAGTAAAATTAAAAATACTTTGCGAACCTTGAGAAAGTCACTCAGCCTATTTTGAAACAACTTTCCCCAAGGACTCCATAACCCCAACTTTCATACAAAATTTACCGATCAGCTGATTGTCACTTTCTGGGAAAGGGAATTTTTTTTTCGTTTCGGTCATAAAGTTCCTTGAGGAGTTATTTGTTATCATGGGCTGAGTGATTTTCTTGAGGCTCGCTAATATTTTATACATTTTTTTATAAGTATTACATACGTCTCGTCGACTCGTACAGTCACGTCTATTATAACATTAAGGGTTGGACACAGGTTCAGATCTAACTAGGGTTAGACTGAGGCCCGTGCTAAGCATATACATTTCATAATCATCAATCCGTAGTCATCCACTACTGGATGTAAGTCTCCTTAACATTATGGAATAGCAATTGTACTACTCACTAACTACTACTTACTCAACCACAGACCAAATTGTAGGTAACGTACATATTAGCGCTGCTGCACTTTTATAGAATTTAACAATAGGCAAGTACACTGGTTTTCTCACGGACGTATGAATTAAAAATAAAATCGCCTTTTAAGGCCGTAGTCTACTGTTATTATACTGTACATCTCAGTGCATCCATTTCAGCAGTGTCCTCTGAACTAAAATCAAATTCGCCCGCCCCACATACACATACATACACACACTTCACACCTGTCTCCCAGAGGTGTAGGCAGAGACTACAGATCTCCATTTGTCACGATCCTGACATACCCCTTTCGCTTCATTTACATTATATACACATGTACAGCTCATTTTACATTTTGTGTTATGAGGTCGAATTTCATTTGGTGCCGGGGATGCAGAAATGGACTTGGAGTCTATAAAATTCGGCTTAAAAGCTTTCCGACCCATTTTATAGATAGGCTCGGAAAATAAGACATTGCTAGCCACATGGCGTCCACTGTGGCGTCCACCCAATGATTTCCGTGATCATTTGGGGGGAAACGAACCCCATATACAATAACCTCACATCAACCAATAACCGCCACGCTTGGCATGCGGGTTGATGATCGCAGTGGTGTTTTCACTCACAAAGAGCACTGCTGCCCATGCTCTGGAGAGTTCCCTCGATCGCCTCGCCGCCACCCCCACGATGGGAAAATTGGGCTGGGGTGGTGACACGTATTCTATTCGCTATCACCACACGCTATGTGGGATCATCACTTTCCACTGATTCGTCGTCGAAGTCGAATTTCTCTACAGCTAGGCCGCTTCCTAAAAGGAATTTCGTTTAACACCACCAGCATACCATTAAAAGGTAGCATAATGACTCTATAATGTTCCGAAGAGATCGTTTAAGGATCGTGGAGCTTCTAGTGAGTAGGTAATGACTTGAAGTGGGTGAACTCTTGATTTTGAGTAGCGACGGGTTAAAAGGGTACGTAGGTACATAAGAACTTTTTTTCGTGAAATTATACGTCCGAACTTCGGTCATTATAAGTGATTTATAAACTCACTTACTCATATCGTCGTACAAATCCGTAATATTTGTGCACTTACCATGAATATTTCTATTATAATCAAAGCTCTCAGTATTCGGGGCAATCAGCGGATTCCTGAATCGGCTATGTACGAAGAATACTGTTGTTGTAAAATTTGTGGATCCAATCGTAATCGTCTTAACCGATACATTGACATATCAACCCTCCGTCGTAACACTATTACACTACATATACAACGCTATTATGTAGTGTAATTCAATTTAATTGTATCACATCATAATTGTTTATCATTTTATAAATACTAGCTGACCCGGCAAATGGTGGTTTGTCAATATATGTTGCCCTGCTATTATATATACACATCAAAAGTGTCTAGGGATCAAGTACATTTTAGAAGATGCAATCAAGAATATATTTTACGAAAACTGAATTCATTCATAATTTATTCAAAATGTGGTGATAAGTCATCGATACAGGCATGGGGAATTAGGTAGGAGACCAATCCAGAAGATTTGATTTAAATAAATTAGATTTTTTTAGAGCTAAAAATGTTCTTGATCTCTAGACACTTTTGATGTGTGTATGTACTTAATAAAAATATTTCTCTAAATCCAGTCTATCTATTTAAAAAAACGCAACAAAATCCGCTCTGAAGTCTGGAGATTTAATATATATAGGGACAGATAGCGGGAGGCGACTTTGTTTTAAACTGTGTATGAATTAAAATCATTATCATTTTTATTTCACAATGACGTTACTCGTGACGAGTCTGCATTCAAGTGACTGGCCATTTACCGCACTCAAAACGAAAATAATCTTTGAGAAAGGTTTATACTTCGTCTCGACATTTAGTTCGGTGGGTTACCGCTGAAAGACATCAGCAGCTTAAGAGCCCCATCCCTCACGGTGTCGGGGCCTCATTAGCAGGTCTCCTCCAGAAGTCAAGAAGCAAGGTTGATGAGGGCTACTTTACCCCAGCACACTGACAACCCTCCGTCGTTTTACTCGATGGAACTTTACTATTCTAATACGAAAAAGCTGTGCAGCATAGTACGTATTGAGATTAAAAGGCATAAAATATATTTTTAAAACAATGTTCTATATCTGGACCTTCACTGAAGCTATTAATTTTTTAGCTAACGTATTAGCGTATACTATTTAGCCTATTATTCCTCCTTAGTTCATTAAATTGATTTGAAAGCAATTGATTGCCAATGTTAGCTAGCGCATCTTCGTTCATATTTCACTGTTTTTTTATATTCAGTGGAATTTTACCATTTTCTAGCTTAATATTCTGCGTGTAACTGTCCAATCCACTTACATTCGTTGCTTTCGTAAAAAGAAGCGTTTTTCTTCTCTAACGTATTTTGTTACAGCTTGATTATACAGAATAATATGGACATTTTGTCCAGTTGTAATAAAGGGTGTTTTATTGAACGAAATATGTAGAACTAAGTAAGACAAATTATTCTTCTTTAGTATTATAGTCCTTTATATAACTTTCCCTCTCTTACGCAAGATTGCTGTGTCCATCAGGATCTATAATGTGTTTGTAAAAAATACACTTCACGCCTTTTAATCCCAAAGCGGGGTAGGCAGAGGCACTTGCTTAATAAGCAAATGCCCACGGTGCGTATTTAACCCAACATGACAGGGGGTGAGCCCTCGCCGTTAGAGGGTTCACACACCTTGTGGTGTGCGGGTTTCATCACGATGTTGTCCTTCACCGTACGAGCGTTGAGTTGCGTACATAGGCTCTGAAAAAGAGTCCCATTGGTACACGTGCAGTAGCCGGACTCGAACCCGCGACCTCCCGGTTACGAGTCAAGTATCCGAACAACTGGACTACAGACGCTCTTGTACTTATCCATAATACTACCATCCAAGATTACCATTGTAGAACGCAATAAACACTTTGAATTGGAACTAGCTGACTTGCCAATATAGTACATTATTAACAGTGTTGCTCTGCTATTATATACATCTATAATACATATAAACCTTCCTCAAGAAACTCGCTATCTACTTAAGAAATGTATGTAGGACCGGTATTTATCAATTTAACAATCCGGTGTTACTCAACATATTATGGAGTTTTAAATCCCTTGCACAAGAAATAAAAATCCATAATAATTAAATAATAATATTTTTTTAGACAACTCTGCTTTCTCGCACTTGACATGTACCTACATTTAAGTTATATGACATACCTTATTTAATTATTTACTAATTTTTAATGACATAAGAATTTTAATATTTTTATTTATTTTACACCTCAGGGGTACTGATGTAAGATTAGCACTGGGACTGCTGTGTGTATCCACATCATTCCCAGCACATGATGAATCAGAGCCCTTTTTGTATTTGCCACGTCCAACTCGTCTATCTACCTGTTTGTTAAGTTTTTTTTTTCACTTCCTTCTCACATAATGTAACTTTTATTTATGTGACAAATGTAAATAACAAAATGTATTTACTATAAAGATGACAGAAGATAAACCAATATCAAGAAAGTTTATTGTTGTACGAGTCCGCAATCCGGCGTATGTCAGGCTATTTTATAGCATCAGTAGGACTTAACTTAATCCCGGGAAGATCGTAATATTGACAATCAACCCTGTAAGTTTCAGACCCTTTGAGACCCTCCGTCGCCGTTCGCGAGCATTTTCCTCCTACCCTTCCCTATCAAGCTACGCCCAGTTTTCCTTAACAACCTTTTCCGTTTTGGGCGTATAAATTATACACTTAACTACATATAATATTCCGCTGAGTTTCATTAACACTCACTCAGAAACTTTGTGTGAAACTTTGTACTTTGTGTTTTGTGTGCATAATAAGTACTTACGTCGTATAGCAAAACATGTGCGATAGTATAATCTATACTCCTATTCAATAGGAGAGGACGAAAGAAAATCTCAGAAGAGGAGAAATCAATTTTCCAGAAACCTCAAGTGGAGATCCATGATCTCTGTCTACCCCGTTTATGTAGTTACTAGCACACCCGTGAAACATTGTTTTGCATATAATATGCCGTGGCAATTTCGGGAATTCCTATCTTAGTGCACCCCTACGGTAGGTACCTAAAGTCCCTGCCAAATTTCAGGGTCCTTTAGCCGTTTGGGCTGTGCCTTGGTTGTCAGTCCCTTTTATGTATATTTAGATGTATGTATGTCATTCATATTGAGGCGTTAAATGACAACCGTTAAAAAGGACAACAACAAAATATTGAAGTACAAATGCAGGTTTAAAGTATTTTGAATTAAGTTCTGAACGTATTACAAACACTACACAACAAATTAGCAGTAAGCTATTTCAAGTCGATATACTGTATTAAACCATCTACAGAGCCTTCGTAGCGATCTTGTGGTTAACGCTGAGCATGCAAGGGTTGTGCCGTTAAAACCCAAGCGAAGGTTACTGTTACCCTTGGCGCGAAGTCAGGGGCAGCCGTGACCGGTGCGTGGCGGCGGCGGGCGGCGCGCCCAGCAGTACTCGAGCGTAAGCCACGCCCGCCGCACGGGCGGCCCGCCCGCCCTAGCCGCCAAATCTTGTTTACTCCGCGTATTTCACTTATCGTATGCCTCCAACAACACGACGTTAACTTTGTAAATATTCGAAAAAAAATAATTGATTAACAGTTTATTTTATGTAAAAAAAAACTTTTTGGATTGGAAAATTTCGGTTATTTTAAGTGCATTTATGTGGAAATGTTCAGTACAAGGACATATTCTAGAGACGTAAACGGGGCATTGCTTAAAATAAGTGATTGACAAGAAGTGCTGAATAAAGTTTGACAAGTTAGCTGACGCGATGGCCACGAGGCGGCGCCGGCGCGTCGCCTTCCGCGACTACATGCCGATGGATGTCCGAGCCATGGCGAAGGTATTCTATAAAAATACTAGATTTACCCCGGGGCATTACCCACGGTCTATGCCATTACCGTTAAAATGATCCTATTTTACCTTCAATAATACGTGTACAAATTGTGTCATGATAATCAGTTAGGTACCTAAGCGGTTTTCAAAAAACAGACCTACATTCACATGTATAATATTAGTAGTATAGAAATAGAAATGTCGTTAGTTACAACAACTAACGGAATGCACTGAATACCTACAGTAGCAATTAAACTGGGTTAAGAAAACATAAACAAACAAGGTCCTAGGTATTTAAGTCATCAAAACTGTTGTTATGGCACGTGTACTTGCAGTTCTGCACACTGATGAATGTAGGTAGGTATGTAAAACTTTTTCTATAGCGTACGTAAATAAAAAGTCAAAGGGAAAAAGGTTTTCGGATTTCAAATCCATCGTGGGTTTTATTTAGGGCGGCTGTGACGGCAAAAAAACGGAAGAGACTCAGACATTCTTCCCTATTTCGGGAATATTTTTTAAAACTGCATATTTCTTTGCTGATGGAGTCGTCTTTCTGGACGTGACAGGGCGGTTCACGGTACAATTCCAAACAGCGCCTAAAATATTTACACGGCAAAACGAAACTGTGTTCAACATATTTCGTTTTGCTTGTACTTACTCGTAATATAAAGTAAACGTATATTGAATTGGCTTACGTAAATCTGATCCTACCGTACGATGTAGGTACTTTCACTCATAAATTATGTATGATTCATGGATGAAAGAGCATGATAAACAATTTTACTATTAATCAACCTCCTTTTATTCTCGAAAAACAAATACAATAGAATATTACCTGGCTCCTGCCTGAGACCGGCTCGCTCTATGACTGTTAAATCTCATGTTAGTAAAAGCGACCATAAACTAGAGAAAAAAATCCTCTTACAAAGAGAATGATTAATGGCATACGCCGCTGCACCACGGCGTGACCAAACGCAACACAAATAAAGGTATATCTAAACATTTTCCTCTATTTACCTGACCCATTTCCCCCAAGCCAACAATGGCTCGTACGATCGTACCAAACCTCCCCATTACAATAACATCATCGATCGAAGCAGTCCTTTCACTGAGGAAAACCAGGAAGTAACGGGGAGGTAATATCCCTAATTCACGGCTATAATACACGAGGGGCGGGGGCTATTCACGAGCCATTTAATAACGTGTGCCATGCAACAAGGGCTTAGCTAATTAATTAATTACACAAACGCGACATTACTGAAGAAGTTTGTTTATAGGTAGTGTTTGTATGAAATGAACATGACGTAGGTACTTTCTCATTCATTCATTCTTCTTCTCGTGAATTTAATGTAATTAGGTCATCTCCGGCCCTGCTCGCCCTTTAATTAAAGGTCAAAGAAGAATTGTTTTCGGGTAATGAGATGTTCTTAGAAATCCCCGGTTGACTGATGAACACGGTGACTCTGGTAAAATCATATGCCTACCTCATTATCTCTATAGTTTTTTCTATTGTTTGTGTGGCAATTATTTCTCTGTATATTTATAAAATACACCAGAATAAACTGAAGTACGCGTAGGTGCCACTACAATATATACGGCGATACAATTATCGATTCTTTGAAACTCATCATATTACACATGCATGCGTTACTTTAAAAAAAGATACTATTAACACTGCAAGTGTATGTCTCTCATAGTATCGCGCCTAACTCCCATAGAGGTAGGCAGATACAATCTACATGCAGTTACTACGTCCTGACATACCTACATCTTTGTCTTTTGCTTCTTACACATGGTTTATGCTTCTTATAAACGATCGACGACGAAAAAATATCATATTAAAAAAGATTATGACTTAAAGAAAGAAAGAAATATAAAAAGTACGTACCTAGTAAGTTCAACCTGTAAAACTTAACATATTTGTAGTTGTATCATGGGTGCCACTACGATAACCACCAGCTTTCAAACAAAAAATAAACATCCAAATCGGTTCACCCAGTCAAAAGTTTTGAGGTAACAAACATTAAAAAAAAACCGATGAATTGAGAACCTCCTCCTTTTTTTAATTGGGTTACAAATGGGGGGTTTTGGTCCCTATGTACGGCCTCCCTATAATAAGCTGTGTGTAATGTGGGAATACAACCGTCTCGTTCAATTATGTGGGCATTTCGCATCATTGAACTATCTGAAAATTGAATTTGCCAGTTCACTGAATTCACTTTTGAACTGCAAGGGAATGAAATCGATGCAACATTCTCACTTGTGGTCTGGTACTAATGGGCTTATTTCAACACTGATATTAATATACTTTTGTTGAACTTATTCTCCTTATCGAATAAACGCGTTGTAACTAATACCGAAGTTATTACAGGTCTACTAAATATTGTTACTCCGCATTTAACGTACATCTGACAACTTGAGCTGAGCAATGAGGGAATAGATAAACCGCGTTTATTGGTAAAGCCGGTAAACTTTATAACCAGGAATACATAAAATGCAAATGTTGAACATTATTAAGAGAATATACTACTCGAATTTCTAATTCACTGCCATAAAAACTACCAATCATGTGTCTCGCTCTCTGTCATTACTGCCAAATGTCAATGTGACATTTCAGGTTTTATCAACCATTGAATGATAAAAGTTCAAAAAGGATATTTTGAAGTCGTTGCAAAAATTGTTCATTGTAATGGTATCCCAATGTGCCAGTGAATTACAAATCAGAGTATAGATACCGGTAGGCTATATCTTTTGCCCTGACAAAAAGATATCAAGCTTTCTTTGACAATAACTAATAGTTTTACCAGAACTAAAAATAGACCACGTTCTGTGGTAGACATTTTCCACAAGTTGTTCCAGCGAGTTTTGGGTCAAATCATACAAAGTTACAAACTTGTCAGGAAAGAAGCACTTACAAAGATTTAAGTAAGTAATTTGTAACTTTGTAAAAGGTACTTTGTACTTCATGAATCCACTTATCCCAAACAAATAATGAAATAAAAGCAGAGAGTAGCCGAAAGCTATTCTTTTATGTAAGTACAGTCGGCCAAGAATGTGGACTATCAATTTACTTGCAATTTCCTTGTAAAGTGAAATTAAAATGTCTAATGAATGACATAATATGAGTTTCAACTATAGGATGGTAGAGGAGGTATTCTTGATCGACTGTACGTAAACGACTGTCATAGAAACATACAAGCTAACCTACAAGATTAGTGAAAACTCAGCAGTTTTAAAAGCAAATAGGTCCAATCGATTCGACATTGATCGACAAGTACTTGTTTAAGTATTTTATTTATACATTCCTACTCAATTACGAAGAAAAAATAATAAATTAGGTACCGACAAAGATTTTGGCCCTCTCCCCTTTAGGTAGTTACGACATAAGAAAACCCCCTGAACAAGCTGGCAATGAAACTATTGGCATAAACCCAATGCGAACAAACAAGTCATAGCTGCGGCAAGTTGCACTGAAGTCAACAATGCGAGTTAGGCTGGTGCCTACGACGAGGTTTCCATTTCCTTAACGAGCCGGCCTGTGCACCAGTCGAATCGGTGCCAGCATGCAAAAATAGCGTGAAAAATCAATTGCACTAAGACAGTCGGCTGAGCCAGCAGCAGTGTGACCTGGGCCCTCCGATGTATCACAGGCCGTGTGTCTACAATCACCGTATTTGTCAAGTAAACCGTCACCTACCGCACCGAGCATTGTTCATGCGACTTGTGCCGTTCGTTCGCCAACATAACGTAGAGTTTCACTCACGAAAACCGCTGTCGACTCATTACCGCTTGACCTTTGCAGGGCATATGCCATTGCTTTCGTAGAGCTATTAGCCAGAGCACGCTTTCTCAATATCCGTACCTGCCGAGTGCATGTTATTTTTTTAAGCTTTAGCCGGTAATAATTCACTAGACTCCGAGGTTATGTAGGTCGACAATATTTGTGGAAACTGTTTTACTTTCGTCGAAAAAAAGTTGGTAGATTGTGTGTGCTTTTCGCTGCCGGTAGTGTTTTGAGTGTTAGTTTTACTTACTGTACAAACTTTAGTTGGTAAAGCGTATTGTGGAAAAAAAATCTAGGATACCAAGTTTGTTTTGAATAAACTTGAACTTGCCGATAGAAAGTTGTTCTCGCTGTTTAAAGATTTTTGGCATTTGTTTATGAAACATGTTTTAGCTGAGCTGTGAAACTTTGAATCAACATTTACTTATACAGGTTCCCAAAACGCACAAGACGTTGACTATGTCTGAAGTATCCAAGGTTAACGTGATGTTGTTTGTCCTTCAGGAGTACGAGGAGGAGGGCCGGCGGTCGCGGCGCCACTCCTCGCCGTGCAACTCGCGAGAGGGCAGCACCACCGCGCTGCACACGCAGCACTACGACGACACGGTCAGTACTCTCATTGCTATAGTCTACTTATTATCAGAAGAGGGAGACCAAAGAAAGTATGGATGGACTGTAGAGTAACCGCAGAGATAACGAATGACAGAGATGAACAGCGAAAGGAAACATGTTGCGCCGAACTCACCTAGTGTAGGATAGGAGCAGGGAAATTATGGTTACCTATCAGAAGAAATAAGAGCTGCATTATTACAAGTGTGGACACGCAGTTTTCTGTGGAAAATGGACCTGAAAATGTTTATGTATTTAGATTTTTTTGTGTTTAGTGCTAGACAACCACTATTATTATTTATTGGTGAATATGGTATAGGAATAAGTATGGGTAAAATGCTTCTAATGTAACTTCGTTGCTATTATGAAGGTTACTGATACTTATACATTGAAATGTTTGTTTTTCTTCTTCGTTTGGCTATAGCTACTACGTATCTGTTAAAACATAGACATACGTTTATTTTATATTTACCAACTTTTATTACTACAGAAAGTGCAATAATGCATTTCATAAATGCATTCTTAACAAACATCTATAAAATGTGGTGCATTGTGTGATGCAATGTGCAATGTGGTAGGTAATTCGATAATTAACAGCATCATATGGGTCGATCAAGTGGCTGCATTAAACCGCGGCCGCAGTTGTTCTTTTTGCCACAGAAAATTTTCCATATTCCATTTCATTGTTCACTCGCTCCTTTTATAATTTAAAAATGGGGTAGGCAGAGGTTTAATTAAGCAAATGCTCATATGACTCAACCTAATTAACACGAGTATGAATGGACAAGACCATACCTGTTAAAAAATTTATAGATCTTTTGGTATGCAGATTTCCTGACGGTATTCTCATCGGTTACTTAAGTCTCAAATAATAATTTTACTACTACACTTCACGCCTTTTAATCCCAAAGCGGGGTAGGCCGAGGCACTTGCTAAAGCAAATGCCCACGGTTCACAAAGCGTATTTAACCCAACGTGACAGGGGGTGAGCCCATCGCCGTAATAATAATAATATTTTTGTAATAAACTTTGAGTACGTATAACATATTTTACATGTATTTTGCTAGATATAATATGGTTATCAAGTTCACAACACAATCAGAGATAGGATGAGTTTCCTCGTTAGGCAGAACTTCAAGGTGGGTTGAATTTATCGTAAGAGATATTAAACTTCCCCTTGGCGAAGTGCTCTGACACACCTTAACTTGTAAAGTGGGCACTTACCAAAATGGATGTTACATTAAAGTACATTATTTTTTATCGCTAGCCCGTCTGTAGTACGGCCTAATCGTGTGACGTCACCGGGCATAACAGAAGTAGCCCGAAAGCCCAGGCTGGGGTGGTTATCGGCCCGTCAGAAGTGGATGTGGCGCTTGCTAACTGAATACTTTGGCCGTGAGCCAGCGGCTGGCTCCATATACTTATTGAACTCTCCACCTATGAAATACTGACATATTATTAAAACACAAGCCTCAGCATTGAACTACATTGTATAATACCAATTGTGAATGCCCAGTGGAGCTGAAGAACTAATTATACGTACTTACCTATATACACCAATAACGCTATGCGTGAGCCTTGATCGTCGGAACGTTTAAGGTTACGGCCACAATCAATGAAACAATTGTTAATTATTAAAAACTTATTTTACTAACGAGATTCGCCTCCGTTAACAATATTTCAGTCTATCTACTTATTCTATACAATACACTACGTAGACTTAACATTAAGTATAAGAGTAATAAAAATAGATACGCACTAAATTGTATTAATTATTATGAATCTATTCCCTTGCCTATGTTAGACGTAAATAAGTACGTTTAGTACCTACCTACTGCGGAGATGTATTTGGAACATGTTATGGATTCCGCGTGTTCGTTGTATGTAGGTACTTGTTCTGCTTTACAGTTCGCACATGCACCGACCCCGATGTCTGACCGCGAAATTATTTAAATTCAGCACCAGTACAGTTACCGATCATCTATTTACATGTTAACCGATATTTTTAACAAATAAATAAACAGCAATTCGACGTTGTGCAATGGGTATTTGTCGCGGTTATTGCGGTTTACATAATACATAGGTAAGTGCAGAACGTGTTGGAATATTAGTTTATGGTTTGGTCGGTGGTGCGGCGGTATGGCTTCGAATTTGTTTATGATAATTGTGTGTCGAGAACATACTGGGATTGTATTAGGTGTACAAGGATGGTGACGGTCATAGTTTCTCCTGGAGGGATCGGCGGAGCTCCTCGGTGGCCTTGGCGAGCTTGTCCTCGTGGCGGGGCTTGAGGTCACCACACTCCTCCAGGTAGTCTTTAGGTGGCTCCGCGGGGCACTTGCTGCCGAATTTGGGTCGCGGGATCCTCACTCGCTTCACGTCATCCAGCCAACTCTCCATTGCGAACTGGAACGATTTGCGCCTCGAAGTCTTATGAGTATCTGTAAACAAAGATTTTATATCTTATCAAGTAGATCGGGAACAGTTCGATGAACTAATCGGAATTACTCAACAAGATCGCAGCGAGAGTACCTAGTGATTCATAGATAACCTGCTAAGTGCCGGCAACCTCGGGCGATGCAATTTTTCAAATTATCTAGTGTCGTTGGACAAAACCAAGGTTGTGTTTAGCACTGTGCATGTGTAATACCAGTTTCGGGAGACGTCGCGTGTTGGCTAATTGCGGGATGCTGTTGCAATATCAAATCGTTCGTCGTATCAGACGTCAGCCATTTGCGGGTATAAAGCTATAGGCTCAGTTTACATCTCATTAGGCGAAATTGTTGCAGACAATATCCATTTCGTGTATTGACCAATAGTAATGCTGTGTAAGTTGGCCAATTGTATAAGTATATATTAACTTGTGGTGCAATTTTCGGCAAAAAAGAGTAGAGATGGCCATTATGCTGATGGTCAGCCAATCTCAGGCCTTAATATGCGTTCACTCTGACTATAGCTTCGGGAGTTTTAGCTGTTTCTTTTTATGTTTGAGCGTGATTACTGCTTGCCCAATTCTTCTGAACGAATGACAAAAACCATTTAAATAGTGCGCAACACCGTAATTATTGAACTCATCTAGGACTTAATGTATTCCCACATCCGGTCTCTCATATCAAACTTTCAGTAGAGACACAAATTCAAAGACATTTCAGTGATGATTTCTAAGCTATTGGAAAATTAACTAGTAATAGATTTTATGGTCTATGCTCCACAGTTTATTAGTTAGCACGGTACTTTGACATATACCTATTCTATTAAGATTGTGTTAGCCGTCCGCACGTTTAATGAATAAATAAAAAATATATAATAGAGAAAATAGACTATAATAGTCAGATGACTAAGATATATTTTTTGTAGTTTTGTAACCCAACAATAAGAAAAACGTCGTGCATTTTCTCCTACAGAGGGTTATTCATATAAAGAAAATGTTATCACGAAGACCAAACTAAAACATTTATCAGTGGCAATCGTTGACGCGTGTTATAGGTACTCACTGTCCCACACACGAGTCGTGGCCAAGTTTCTACGTGAAATTAAAAAGAGCCTGAGGCACGTGTGATTTCCTTCGTAGTATAGCTCGGCTTATAGTACAGTCTGTCTTCCAGCTGAGTAGTCCCGCGACGCATCTTCATAATGGGGAGATGGATGGCAGAGCGTCTCGCGCCGCCGCCCGCGCACTCCACCGCGTACAACACAACATTTTTAACGCACGATTGGCTTTCTCCGGCGAAAGTGTAGCTAACCCACTGCTATTATATCTGTTGACGCTTTCAAACCTCTCAATTTGCATGCTGTTTAACATTCGAACCCTGGATCATTTTAAAATCGGTTACGATTACGAATATTATGCAAATGTTGGTTGGTATTTAACAGAGGTTAACGATTGACATTAGTCATCCCCGTAATGTTGTTATTTATGCCTTCTGTTCATATTTTTGTAGTTTGAATGTAATACATACCTACTGGCTTTTGCAATAAAACTATTGGTAAGTTAAGTGCGTAATAACTCCGCGGTACATTTGTTGGAGGTATACCAAGTTGTTACTTCATTGTGTTTTGCATTATTTCCGTGAGCCGACCTGCAATATGGTGTTGTAACCAGACTGTATCCGACTTCGAAAGCGTCTCTGTGTATTAGGTAAATATTTATGGTGGGAGTATATTAATATAACAAAGCACTCTCCGGTATAAGTAAGACAAACAGTAGAAGCGCCGAATGTGTATATTCGTGACTGGCGTTCAATTCATACTTCCATTCTTGTTACCATCTAATGAGGATATGATTCATAGAAATTATGTGAGGCAAAAACTTAGCTGGAAGCAATTAAGTGTTCAATAGTACCCACGTAGTGTTGATAGGCAAAAAAAAACTATGGATCGTGAGCATGTGCAAAAAGATCAACAATAAACGGGGCCTATCTCGCTGAAACGTCGAAGGCTGCCGAGTTATTGTAATGATAGATGCTATCAAGAAATATTGCTTCTACCTGCCTCTGGCAGAAGGTGTTGCATGTAATGAGACTATGCAATACGCAACATGTGGTTGTGCGAGTGCACTACAACTGTCAAAGATAATGGCAAAATATATAAATACCATCCGCGCCACAACCTCCGCCGGATGTCTGAACAGTTCAACCATTGCTTCATGTGGACAATTAATCAATACCCTTGTTCAGTGAAGCATTCAACAATTGCATCAGATCTATCTAAATCTTTCTGCATTTTCGAATTCCCAAGGCGATTTGCTTCAAGAACTGCATTTAGGAACTTCGCGCCAACTGCGATACGTGACACCATAAATCAAATTGCAGTGATAGATGTACATCGATTGCTTTCTCTTTCAAGTAGAGTGTTGGAGTGAGTACACGGCACGGATCGGGCGATAGTCGTCTGGCCGTTCCCATGGCCCCGCCGCGTGTTCCGGGGTCACAGTGTCGCAAGCAGGACCCACTAACATGCAGACAGAGCGACTATTACCAGCCGCGTGAGATTCCAAGAAAACGCTCGACCATCACAACTGCAGCACACTTCCATCAGAGTGTTATTCAGAAAACGGGTTAGGTTCTATCAAGGTGTCATTATGAAGTCGCTGTATAGAAACTTGTCTGTGTGTTAGTAGAATCGGTCGGGCCGTTACACGGAGATAAGATTCGTTCGACTTTACACTCGCTAAGCTTTAGGTGCTTACATGGTGAAGTGACCTCGTCAATGCGGTCTTTGATTGTTGTGCTCCGCGGCATTTCAGGTGCAATCGCTCATATGGAACAAGATGAACATTTTGATGAGCAGTCTTTTAAGAAAAACTCTTAAGTACACAACAAACACTCTAAGTATACAAAGCGGAAATACCTCATTCTGGTGCTAACTCACGTTCAACTTCCTTGAACTCGTTTTAAAGTCTCAATATTTGTTAGTTATCAGAAGCCGTCCGCGGATGTTGTTTTCCTCCACCATTAAACTGGATTCAAAAAGAGTTTTGTGCACAGTTTTCTGCAGAGGAAGTCGTTACGAGATACTGACTCGCCAAACGCCCTCGTTAAGTTTTTTTTTATAATATAAAAGTTTCAAAGTGTCGTGTTTTTATAAAACAAGTCAAAACAGGGATTATGTTGTAGTAAGTCATCATAAATAATCGTGATGTGCAAATCAGAAGGGATGTCATATAGTCCGAGGAGAGGCCCGGGGCGTCCAGCCCGCGGCGCGGTGTGAACGGCCGTCGTGTTTGGCTAGCGGGACTGCGCAGACGCACGCCTGTAAATTCGTCACTGCGCCGAACCGTTAATTTCCAGTTTTAGTAATGTTTCCCACATATTAAACTTGTATTTAAACAATGCATTCCTTATGATGAGTTTCTCAAAAGTCGTGAGTATTAAGCGTTCATGCAAAGTAATAAAATGTTTTATTTAATGCACGTGATTGGTTAAGTTACGACACATACGTAACTAGCGTTTAAGCCGCCGGCTGTTGCAGCTTATTACCAATAAGCGGGTGTTTTTGCAAATCAGAAATCGCATAACCTTATGAACAACATCATAGTCGGCTCAGGAGATTAACATCATTCGTTGCGTGGTAATGAAATAGTTAGATGAGAATATTAATATAAATTCGATGTTAAATGTAACTCTGACATTATTCGCGAATCAAAGTGTGACCAATTGGAGAATAAAGGCAATCCATTCCGTTCCGCGTTTAAGAATACTTAGCCTTATTAAGAGGCAATGCAATCTGTAGTGAGACGGTCAGTCGTGCGACCTGCGCGCCGGGGTCAGCGCAGACAATCCTGCGCTGCATTACTTTGGCGAACCCTTTTCAACTATTACGGCCCGAACGTCCCACTTTCACATAAGGCACTTTGAAACTACTAGATATATTTTATCTCGATTCACAGCCGGAATACATTGAAAATAATACACCTCTCTAAGTTACAAATTGGAGCAGTTGCAGTAAACAAGTCGCATTGTTTCGACATAAACCAAGTGGGTAATGAGAAATCTATTGTTATCTTGTAACAACAAAGTGCAATCAAGCACAGACTGTCGTCCCTAGGGCCTGACGAGGCTGCCCAGCGGCCGACCCACGCTCACAACACACTATAAGGAAAATGTAACATTAGCCTCATTGCAAATGCTGCATCATGATCTCGTCGAAGGCGAAATAAAAAACACGTAGGAATAACACAATGACAATGAAATCGAAGAACAACCGGGTATCCGTTAGTCATCTGATCTCGTGACATAGATAACGTAGATATGATCTTCCCACTCGCGTCGACGAAATCTGGGACTTCCTATAAATCATTTCCTCTCGCTGAGGGAACTCGTTAGCCATTTGCAGGTTGTAATCAGACGTAGCAGAAAGCGTGTCACGGATTAGCTTTTGTTTTTGTGCGTACAATGGTGGTCGTGGACAAGTCGAGTTGCTACTGTTGAATTTATTGTATTGAGCTTTATACTGTGCGAGTATTGTCGTGTATGGAAGGTCAGTTTCCAGTTGGTTTAACTAGAGGTGTACAATGGATATTACGAGGGAAGGCGAGGTAGGTCGGGGCTGACGGCAGCGTCCTTGCGTCTGTTGCAGCGCTGGCTGGTAGCCGCAGTCAACGCGGTGATGCGTGACAACTACCAACTACCTACGATAAGATGACATCTACCGATTGATTGATCACGTGCCGTTTAATAATAATTGTTTGTAAAGTCACGTATACTCTCGATTCTAACATCTGTATGGGTTGATAAAGTATTGGTTTTTATTTCGGGATTTAAGACAAAGGCAGAAATATCAATATGATGAACCTATAGTACAAAGTACACATTAATGTAAGTAATTAACGGCCTACTGTTAAATAGGTCGGTACATTTTGAAAAACAACAGTATTGTAGCTGAGTAAACATCCTGTTTTCTACTTGGTAAGAATAATAATATTTTTAAAGATAAAAAAACACATTTTCCACTCAGGAACAAAATTCTAAGTAGAAGAAACTTCTGAGAATTATTGTTAGTAAACGCATTTTTTTAGAAATTATTTTAATAGATGCAATAAAAGCTTTATGCGTTACGTCTGAATTTTTATCTTTCGTGTGAACATTGCGGATCTAAATCGATCTTATTCACAACGGAGATATATGGTTTGTCTCCTATCCCTGGCTTCGTACCCCTGGGGGTTGTAACGGTACAATTCTCTTATTTGCCTGCAGAAAATTGGAACAAAACCGCCAGGGGTACAGAGCCATAGGTAATAGTGAAACTAAACCGAAAAAAGAGCGATAAATTAAACCTTGCGACGCAATTTGTCATTAGCCAATACACGTGGTCGGGATCCTGTATCAGTGCGTTTAACTTAAACATTAATGATCTCAAGAAGGATAGATGTGTCCGTGGCCCCAAAAGAACCGGCTGCAGGCGGCGGCGGCGGCGGCGACCGACTACCACTCTTGGTCATGCTGACCTGCACAACTTACACGATGACCTGCCCTCGCCACGCGTAGCTTTTCTCCGAAAACAAAGCTCTCTTAAAAGTGGTCCAACAAAACTGGGTAGCCTATGTACCTACCTACCTACGTATGCCCTAAACATGTCGCCTGGTTCATATAATGTGCACATGGTTAAGCTTGCCCTCGCAATCAGTAACATTGTAAAACGACATTTTATTCCTAATGTTCGCAATTGACCTTTAATAATATAAAAATCTTGTGAAGAGAATCCTTAAACTTTAAATATTAACTATTGCTAACAAGTAAATGGGTACTAACAGGTTGTTATTACCTGTAGAAATACTAAAAATATCTAATAATGCAAATAAAAAAAACACCTCTTGATGACACCTTGTCGGATACGTATCATTAGGTAGGCCCTATACAGGATAATGAATGAGTAAAATACCGGCTATGTCTGTGCTAGGTCGGCTATAAATACAAACAAACCTATATCCAGCTATTAAAAAAAGAATCTAGATTCTTTTTGTAGCTACGAACCGTAAAGCTACATTCAGATTTTAATGAGAGCGTTGATATTGAGGCATCACACATGGTGTACTTGCTCGTAAATTGACCCGTAACATGTTATGGAACAAATAATACTTTAACTCCCCTTAAGGTTTAAGAAAGTGACGCGCTTGACCCAAATTCGGTGACTTACCTGCGGCACGGCCGTTCGTAGTAGGTACAATGACGGTGCACGGTGGTTTATTTGTAAACAAAGTAGCGCGGCAAAAACCGTGAAACGCGTGCGTCGACGCCGGCCACTGGATTCACACTGACTGAATGACGGAGCTCGTCTGAGCGCGACAGCCACGGGCGCACGCGCAGCTGCTCACCGGCGGCGGCGGCGGCGGCGGACGCTCGGATCCAGTTCGCTCCACGCTGCGCGAGAGCCTCACTCACTGCACACAGCCTCGCAGCCCTTCATTGCCAGGAGGCACTCGACCACCCGCAATACACTCTCTCACAACTTTATTGACTAATCCTTACAATCATTGCCCATAAATTGATAAATAGGACAGATGTCGGAAGGCAAACTGCCCTCAGACAAACGGCCCATACAAACGTCCAGCTCGCGGCTATGTTTTAGCGAATCGAATGAACCGTGACAAATGATTTCGCACAATACCAGCCGTGAAAGTAAGCATTATGTAAACTGCAAAGTGGGCTATTACCAGCGCTGGTGCGTATACTTCATTGTTTCAAAGCCTTTTCAGCAAACATTTTTGTAATTTTCTGTTGCGAAATTGATAAAGCGTATTTGAACAATGGCACATTTGAATGATTCCGTTAGTTCTCACGTCCGAGTCAGATGGGAGTGGACAAACCGGAAACCATATTAACAAACCACCTGCCTCTGGTCGTTAAAGCTAATTGAATCCACTTCACACCGCACCGATCAAAAATGTCTTATAGAAATTACTGTAAGTCGGTATTCTTTTTCGCAATATCTCAAACTGATTCACGGTACTCATAAACGAAAATGCCATTGTAACTTTGTTGAATGTTTTCTTATCTACAATCAAATAATGATGAGGAAGGAGGTGTATGTACTATGATACCTATTACTTTACAACCGAGCAAATGGATATCTTGTTTATGTAGATGCGCGTGGGCCACGAAACCCATCCACACATATACGGCAGTCTGTAATAAAATATGTTAATGAGCTTTCCCTGATCAACTAATTGTAAAGTGGCCAAAAGGCATGCACTCTACTTTTATACAAATGCAGCAAATAGCCTATAAATAAATTATTATTTTCAATTTTCCGTGAGCAGAAGGTCTAGAATAGGATCTTATTCTTTTCTCTAATAAGATAATCAATGTTTTCCCCTAATCTTATACTCGTCTCTATTACTTTTCCGATACAACATAGTTTATAAACAATACAAGATGTATCCTTCGACATTGCTTGCTGTGTGTCCCGTTCCCATGGACATTTCGGGATAACATATACCGTATGTCCTAATTCTCGTTACAAATAATTCATCTTCCTATTTTCTTTCAAATCAGTTAATACGAAAAGTAATTAGGTAGATCCCGAAACAATTATTAAAGATCGTGTTTTAATTCAAATGTAATTTTCTAATTAGAATTATGATTCACAAAACTGTAATTTACATAACACATACCAATTAAAGCTTTAACGGAAAAATTATAATTGAAAGTGCTAAATATCAAATTAATTGTTTGCGAATGATTAGTGAAGCGTCCAAAAGAAAACAGAAAGTGAAATTAATAGCTTTGACAATCGTGGGTTTGGTTTCACTACCGCAGCTTGTGAGGCGTGTGTCGACCGGCGTGGCTTCGCTTTCACACCTATCAATACCTTCTATATGCCACATATGCCAATCATCATGACAAATTGAAAAGTACAATCCAAAAATAGCAAGTACCTCTCAAAGTAGAATATGCAATGATGAATGTCAGGTCAAACATAACTTAAAGCATATACGAGCAAAAAAAAATCGACGTACAATTATTACGAGCCCTTCGTGTTACACTCATGTGGTACGGTTACTTTAAACAGTGCGTTGTTTCGGAATACTTATATTTAGTTTTATAGTAGTATTAACGATAATCAATATAACGTAGGTAATATTACCGTTAGAAAATTATTGTAACGGCGTCAACTAAAATCTTAGAAAAGTTTTGGCTTTTTGGCTCTTATTGCAGGTTTCACTCTGTATATTTATTTTACTAGTTACAAGAAAATGTTTCTTAAAAACAGTAGACACACGAGAGATACAGAAAAAGACAAATAGACAAATAAAGTACCTGCCTACTATGCAATCAGGACAGCCTACTTATTCTGCCTCCGCCGCAGATAAATAATACCTCAATATGTGCTGATTTTAACCTGTGCCACAGATTACAGACATCCTTGATTCGATATCTATGATACTATACATGCTTTATCTTAAGAACTTAACAATGTGGAATGCATATAAATAATTTGAATTTGAAAAACATGTCCTTAGTCATAAGTAGAACCGAGAACAAACTCGTTACTCGACTCTGTAAAATAAATATAATATACGATAGCTAAGATACGTACATATAATATTAATATGTATATATATACATACGTATATATACATAGCAAATGGTCAGAGGAGAGCGGAGGTTCAATGATTGCATATACCTACTGCAAATTTACTGTTGCGTGTCTAATTCGTCTCTTTGTTATTTAATTATTGAATTACAACTACATATGTATTTATAGTTATATAACTATTGGTAGGTATTTATGTAGGGTTATGCTTAAACTTATGCTTACGTGTACATAAGTACATAGATTATTTTAGTTAGTACGGAAATGGATAGAGCTCTGCTCAATCACGCTGTCTAATACAACATTTAGTTAGATAAGCTAAGAGCATTGTTAGAAAGCGATTAGCCCATCACGATATATCCACTACTTTGCCGCATCTTTCGCCATGTACGTATACATTTAAGAAAATTTCATCTTTATAATATGTTTATTTTTCACAGGAAAGTGGTGAGTATGAATGTGGAAGGATACAAGGGAAGAGGGAGACCAAAGAAGGTATGGATGGACGGTGTGAAAAATGATATGTGCGTAAAAGGTGTAACTGCAGAGAAGACGAATGATAGAGATGAATGGCGAAAAGAAACATGTTGCGCCGACCCCACCTAGTGTGGGATAAGGGCAGGAAAATGATGAATATGTTTATTTTTCCGTCCCAAACTCTATGTATCAGCAGAGAGATTCAATACGGTAACATCCATTGAAACCCCATGGTGACAGGGTGAAAGGGTGGAGATCGGCACACCTCCCAGCCCACAGTTTCTTACGGCGGTACCATGGTCTAAGAATAAATTCGTTTTCTAGGTAACCCCTAATACTGGCTAAGGTATAAGTTGGTGAAAACGGGCATCAGTCATTCACAAGTAAACAAAAAAATACTCTTCACGATTTTAATTCCCAAAACAACGTGGGCAGAGGCACTGGCTGAGTAAATTCCCACGGTTCATCAGGCGTATTTAGCGGGGCTCACCTTCCGAAAAAATAATATTTTAATTAATTACATCATTACTTTTGAGACATTAGTATGTACTTAATTTAGTTAAACTAATGTTAACCTAGTTAAAACTAGTATTTGCGCAAAGATAGAGCAATTCTTCGCACGTGATGCTACTACAGATTGTAGATAATTTTCATAAAGGTACCTAAGTAGGTAATGCAAAAAAAATGTTATATCACATTTTGCCGGCTTAACTCACGTAAAATCTTGAATAAACAGTATCTCTACATAATATTCCACTTCTGTTCCCATGCTGTAGATAATTGTGTATTATTATAATATTATATAGGTAAATCTTTAGGTAGGTACGATTATCAAATATCCCTTGAACGCATGCTGATCTGGGATGTAAATTGATGGCCGTTCTTCCTGACATATCGCAGGAGCTGACAATGGGGTCTGGAGATCTAGGTTTATTCAGGCTAGCAACTTGTAATATGCTCTTTCTTACTGGTTATTCTTTACTACTTATTATGCTAAATGTGGCCGAAGGCTCCTTGTGATCCTGAGGTTCTGTCCACCGCTTTTTTGGGGTTTACGGACGTGAGTGTATGTGTATTTCAAATAAAGGGTGATACAAAAATAACGTAGGAAACCTAAACTGTTTCTAGTTACACAATTGTCTTTTGGTGGTTGTCAAAAACCAGAGAGAAAAAAATTGTGAACTTTTCATACAAAGTCATTTCTTTTTCGTTGGTGGGCGTTGTTTCCAAATAAAAGTCACTGTGTAGATACTGTCCGGCTGTCTGTTATTTCCGTTTCATCGTGTACTTAAATTGTATGAAACTATTTTCCATACATATTCAAAACATAATGAAAACATAATTTCAATCTACCATCTACCTACCCACCTACCAAACAACATTACATAACTACATACATTTTCTAAGAATGGCACAAGTTTCCGGCCATCTCTGTGACTTCCTAGACACGGTGACAAACTAACACTACAGTTTACTAGTTCATTCTGGCTTTGACTATCACCTATAATAATTGTGACAACATAACTGAATTTGTATTAATCTTCGTCATACTTTCACCCAAAAACAACTAAACGGAATTTAACGAAACATAGCAAGGAGGTTGTATTTTAAACCGACAATTCCTACAAGAATGGAACTTCACGGAATGAACCGCGGCGAGCACAGCTATTTTATGTAATGCCACGAAATAAACCCTACAATCCTCCGCCATGAAGATAGAGATCGTTTATTCGTAATCGATGGGCAGTGGACTGGTCTTATCTCGCCATATATCTTCATAAGGATATAACTAGGCAGGGAACATATCGGGATAGAATCTGAAATAAAGCAATTAGTGAGTACGTGACGTGCAAGATTTATTACAAAGTAGTGCATTGCTAGCGACTTCGTTCGACTAATATGTTGCACCACGTGATGACTATTTAAACTTTACTTTACATAGGTAGCTACTTAACTTTTCAAACTTTGTTACCTACATAAGATAGAATTTGAGCCATCCCACCATGGACTTAATGCGCATTTATTTTTCGATACCATAACCGAAACGCCGTCTTTCTTAAATTTGCCCAGCAGTTTCTAAATGATCGTACAACGTACACTACACAACTGAAATTCATCTTGTTATGGATTTACTATTTCTACTTGCATATTTCAATATAGGTGTTGTTATGTAAACGCGGGTAAATTATGTGTTTTGTGAGAATATAATAATACTGTGACAGCTCGAGCATTGTTGAGCTGCCACGGCACTATATTTTGTTATACGTCAAAACAAAAAGCAAGAACAATGGCCAACTGCAATTTCAAAATTCAATGGCCTGTGAGGAAACATGTAAAATTGTCACCAGCACGTAGGTAGAAGACAAACGGCATAGATAACTATGTATGACGACTTAGTCTACAATAGAGACACAATCGTTTGAAAGCTTAAACGTGACGACACACATAATGCGGTCCGAGAGCGTTCCGGGCCGGGTATATTTTTCTATAAACCCAGTCTAATAGACTCCTAAGAGCACAGGCTATCGCCTGGTCGAGCCGCTACTGTGTGTCGTGAGCTTAAGGACAACAAGGTTAGAACCACGTGCCGCTACACAATGCAATTCTACATTAAAGTTTTAACATTTATAAGTACTGCAGTAGTAGATAGGTACATACATGCACGTACAGTCAAGATCCGCCGGAAAGTACACTTCCTTATATGACTGCATTATATTACTATAGAAGAACTGTCAAATGATAAGGATTGCGTAGAGTTTGTCAGTTTTTAAAACAGCGGGTTGTGTTATGTAGGCTTATATTTATGATAGGTTAGTAATTTCAATAAAATAATTTTAATAATAGCATTAAGTTCTTCCGTTGTTAAAAGTTATTGAGCTCACCAATCAATAAATGTTTATTGGCTGGTTTTCCTTTTAATAGGTATTATTTTTTAATTGTTTTTTTTTTATAAATGATTTTAGATAATATTTTTAATGAAATGTATGTAAGTAATTGTTATGGCCAGCAAAGGTGTTCCAAATCAATTGAGTATTAAACAAAGTCGCCTTCCCCTGTCTGGCCCTGTCTAAGCTTAGATATTTAAAACTACGCAACACAGTTATTCTTGAGGAAGGAAGTAATTCTACTGTTATATTCATTATACATGCATATAACATCAGAGAAACATTGTTGATAATGTATATTGGCAAAACAACGGGTGTCGGGTCAACTAGTAAATATGTGTGATCTGTACAAGCTAGCGAATTTGAATTTGCATTATAAATACTCACTTACTTGATGTACATTAACTTAACTGGCCATAAGTAAGTATATGAGTCAGTGATGAGAAACAGTAAAGAAGAGAAGATTAAAACGCCTACGTTTTAAGTATCATAGACAGTAAAGTCATAAAAACCTATATTGCCTTAGGCTAGAAACTGTCGTTTGTAAGATTTTTTGAAATGCAATTATGTTAAACGACCCTATTAAAATGTTTGCATATTTCCTTGCTATAATTTGTAAGTACTCCTCTCTAAATCACCGACTATATTTTTAATATGATTTCTTTTGTTGCATGCTAAACTCTAACTTTCACCGATGGGAATGTCTTCTCGCACGGTAAATATGTCTACGGCACGGAATACACAGGACCAGGTATGTTTAGAAATTTCACAACACCAAACTATTTGTAATACGAAGACATTTTGGTACTTATACGTAATTAATTATTATTGTAATCGTAGTCAATAATGCTTTTCTTCATGTAATTTTGAGTATAATCATAGATATTATAATTAACGCTATATCTACCTAAGTATTAATTTAGATCGAAGTAATTTTAGCTAGATTTAATATGAAACCAATCCTTGGCATAACAAATACAACCTGAGTATCTACCTACCTTACATTATTTCTTTGAGACCTATCTCACACTAGCTAGGACCATTTTAGATGTAATGTTTCTTGTTGCTATGTACCCAATACCTGTCTATCTATTTAACATTGGTTAGTCAATAATACTGGAGCTATGCTAGTGGCTTGAACGTATCATGTGACACTTGGGGTATAGTGGGCTGGCAGTTAGGGCGAGCAGCGAGGGCTAGTCGGGCGGGCGGCGGGCGGTGGGCGGGTGTCCTCAGAGAGTGTGATGTTTCAGCACGGGTATCTGGAGGGCCTGCGCTCCTCACTCGGTGGCTGGACGCAGAAAGTAAAGTCCTGGTACTGGGGCAGACCTCTTGTAAGTGCGCGGTCACGTTGGCCCGGAATGTCCAGCGGTACCTCCTTACTAGCACATTACTGATTCAAACATCCTGCACGATATTTTCAACTATCTTTTTCCGATCTCATTGAAGGATCTCGCTTCAAAATACCAAAGTGGCTTGGTGTTAGATCTCTTTTCTTGTATTTTACACATTATTTTGTCGTTGGTTGCACTTCGTATCGGTGTTTTCATTGCCTCGTAGTTATACTTGACCCATTCAACTTGATCTGCATAGTTTACGTACTGTGTAGTGTTGCACAAATAACCTACAAGTTGTTCTCATGAGTATTGGTCCTTCATTTAGTTATTAGAATATCTGAATATGGGTCAGTTTTAAAAGTGCATGAACTAATGTAGAGTCCAAATTGATTACCACAATACTTAAATTAGAAATTCATTTTTGTCTGTGTGAGAACCGATAGAAAATTTCCTTATCATTACCCGAATCCAAGGGAAGACGCATGTTGGTGATTGCTAACACTTTGTTGAGGCTTTACTTACACTTTTTACTTCTACGCTAACACAAATTCAACAAGTTCGGATCAAATGTTTCCAAGTCTGGCCATGTAACGAACATACACATGGATAGTTGAGTCACTTGGCCCCACGCCACCGAGTGACGGACCGCATGAATCAGCCTCCGGCACACATCTCACAGCTTGTCTGTACATTCGTCTTTACTGATCATTTCTTCACAACATTGACGAGCAAGAAGTGAGACTATAAGCACAAGTCCCGCCGATTGTTTATCAATTACCTACTTACTTTAAACAGCGACTCCTTATAGCACATACAATAGAGGCTGAATATTTGCTGTTGGTATTTTAGTGGGTACGGTCGGTAGTGTAAGTGTAGTTATTGTCGTGAACTGATGTAGTTTGATAAGTTCTGTAAATAGTTGAGTGGAGAAGCACATGTTTTGTTTTTGAGCGTGGTGTGTTGTGTTGCAGGAGTTGGCACACAAATTGTCGCGTAGTTTCGACATGAAGGAGGAGGGCGCGATGGAGGAGCGGGGCGGGATGCGGCGGCACCAGTCGCTGCAGCGGCTGGGCCACGACGGGGGGCTGGACGAGGCGCGCGCGGCGCGAGTCGTCTCCGACCACCACGGCAACCTGCACATCACCGTCAAGAAGACCAAGCCCATCCTCGGCATCGCTATCGAGGGTGGCGCCAACACTAAACATCCGTTGCCGAGGATCATCAATATACACGTAAGATGGATTCATTTTCATTCATATTTTTATGCCGCGAAAGAGCAATGACATCCGCTCTTCTGGTGAGCTACCTGTCGCTTATACCCTAACAACTTGTTTATCTGAGCAACTTATTTTCATCTCTGATTAGAAATGGCCTAGAAGACTTCATGGCTCCAAAGTTTCTTTCCGCCCTGTAATTTAATTGCGGCGTTGTAAGGTTTGCTGAAGGTAAGTTAAGCTTCTTAGGTTATATATAACATGTCACATTGTGTTTGTGTGTGACTTTATATTATCTGATGTTACAGGAGCACGGGTCGGCATACGAGGCTGGCGGGCTGGAGGTGGGGCAACTGATCCTCGCAGTGGACGGACACAAGGTTGAGGGCATGCAGCACCAGGACGTCGCCAGGCTCATTGCAGAATCCTTCGCGCAGAGGGACAAACCGGTATGATGCATTATTTTTAAGTTTTAGAAACGATCACAATGTTAAACTATGTAAATATTTTTGTAGATACATTCAAGGTCCTACCTTAGACTACACGTACCAGTTTCATACTTCGGTTATTCATTTTCTGAATGACTTTTGGCAAAACTTCCTGTGTGACCAAAATCGATCAGAGTTGAAATATTTACATTCTGTTCATTGTTTCCAGGAAATCGAGTTCCTTGTTGTTGAAGCGAAGAAGTCTAACCTTGAGCCGAAGCCAACAGCACTAATATTCCTAGAGGCCTAACATCTACTGTCCCTCCCCGCCAGCGACCCGCCGGCCGCGCTGGGCTGCGCGCGCCGGAGGGCCGACCTCATCGCGCGCACGCCCGAATAGCCAACTCCAACCTAAGATGTCACATGCTCTTTTAAAACCGCTGCTCCGTTGCACTTGGAAACCTTATTTCCCACATCGGGACTGTTTAATACTTACATTCTAAGGATGGTAGGTAAATGACTATGCTGGTTCGTTTGGAATCGATTGCGAAACAAGAAAGCAGGTTTGTAGTCTAAAAATAGGTTTCCAAGATGTGTGAACAAGCGGTATGACAGTATGAAGCTGTCGCTCTCAAGCACAACACAACGAATGACCAGAACGAAGGGAAGCCAGGGGCCGTCGCGGGCTCACGCGATACAGCATGGCAAAGGGAGGCAAGTGGAACGAGGACCGATGCTCACTGCCCGGGAGGTTATTATCAACTTTCTTATAATCCTAAACGTTACGTCCCAATTTTCTACGGGGCAAAATTTCAAGTCCGAACAATGTAAAAATTGTTTTCTAGGCGTAGATAAATCCAATTTTCTAAAACAGTAGTGCAGCGACTGAAATTTTTATATTTAAACATAAAATTCTCCTACTTTTATCAAATTATAAATTAAATAAGACTCATTGTAAATTTTTACACATAAAATTCACGAGTTTAAAAAAAAATATTGCTGATTTTCTTCGATTCGATTTCAAAATAGTGGTACTTACTTAGATATGAAATTTGATTGACTATAACATAGATTGTTTGGAGAGTTTCGTTCGGCAACGGTGCTACAGTCAGACGTAGAGCGAGCAACTCCCCGTACTCGGTGCATCTTCATTCATCGGTAGTGTTTGATCGTTCAGTAGGCTAAGGGTAGCGCTTCGTTCGCGTCATTTCATGTCCTGAGTTGTCGAGCCGCGAGCTGCGAGTGAGCCGCAGGCCACTCCCACCCCTACACGAACCCTGCTTCTCATCTCAGATACCAATAATCATAATCGATGGAATAAAGTCGAGAATGGTGCGGCAAGCAGAGAACAGCAGCAGCTCGTAAGGCGCAAGTTGCATGTGAGCCAGTAGCAGAGCTTCAGCATTGGAGAGCATCATCATCATTCCATCAGGTAGCTAGGCGATGAGTTTACGAAATTATGGCGAGGAGGGATTTACAAGCCCGAACATAATATATACATATGTAGTTATATAAGTGAGTGTGTGCAATATAATCCAATGTGGCGTTGTAGTTGCTAGATCAAATAACGTTCAGAAATTCAAGACATGCCTTTCGTCCTCATGTGTCATTGTGCCTTTAGTTTGTAGAGTTTGTTTTTTTAATGCAGTCCCCAAAATCATATCATTGATACCAAAACTTTAACTAGTTATTTAGATTATTTACTCGATTGCTTTGTGGATATTGTTTAGTAAACGACTATGTATCACTTAGTTTTTTGTTTACTTGTGTACTTAGTAAATGCACTTAGGTACACGGTGCCAGATTGTGATGCACGTTGTTTTCGTAGTAATTATTTCAGATTGTCACTCATGATCCCCGATACTATTGGATGTTGCTAGCTAATTGCTACAGTGTTGTATGTAGGCAGCGCATTTGTATAGATAGATATTATTCTTCACTTCATTCTTTGTATAATATTTCAATAAATATATATATATAACGATTAGTGCGCGTTAATTTGTACACAGTGTTTTAGCTAGAAGCAGTCCACAGTAACTTTGTAAATAGATAATGTTATCAATACTGTAAATAACAGATTTAAATGTAAAATACATACCTAGGTACTAATATATGAAAAATTAAAGTTAGTGCCAAAGCCTTTACATAGCCTCTACATAAAATGACTTTTACACAGCTGACGACGACAAACCAATCAGAAAATGTATTTAACTATTATAAATATAACCAAAAGAAAATGCATTACAATGTAAATGTAACCAGAATATTAAAATAGTAAAAAGTAAATTTTATATATTTTCTGCAGAATGTAAGTAGTTTTGCTAAAACAAATACGAATGCTTTGATCATTAGATTTTCGTAATGTCGATACAAAAATTTTTAATCAGAATTTCAATGTACAAACACTTTTTGCATATTAACGTTTCCATAACCCTATATTTTCACATATTATGTATGTTCGTGATAGATAATTATACTATATAAATGATTATTCGACCCTGTTTTAAACATTATGGAATTTACGATACATATAAGGTCAAATTTAAAATGTTAGAGATACTCGAGTGATAATCATTCAGCCCATAATTCCAAACAACTTTCTGTGATGTCTGGGTCAATGAGACACATGTTGTGGGTTCTACTAATGGTTTATTAGTCCTCAAAGGTGTGCAGTCACAAAGTATATGTATATGAGAAAGATGCGCTGCACACTACATTCCCCCCCAAGGAACCCTATATCATTCAGACCAAACAACACTAGACTAGCAAGCCGCATACCACCTTCAATCAATCTCTTTTCCACCAAAAAGGAAAATTATGATCCAAACTGTCACTTTTACTACTAATTTGACAGATCCAGATTTACCCTGATACACAGTAAGGGTCACAATATATTGTCTCTTACTCTTTCACTCATGCATGTTTCTCATATCGATGTTTCGTTTTATACTAAACGTCAGTTTAGGAATACAAGTCTATACAGTTGTTTTTGGTCTGAGCTATGTCAAAAACAAACAAAAAAGACTAGCAATCAGCTGATCGGTAAGTTTGTATGAAGTGGTGAAATGGGGAACTTTCTTTAACGTTTTTCTGAAAGATTTTCTGGCGGAGAACTGTGATTACTGTCTTACTTTCAAAACAAAATGTCAAAAAAAATTGTCCATTGTTTTTTGGTTCTTGACATGTTCCTTCGGGAGAGTTGTTTTGGATCATGTGCTGAGTGACTATCTCTAGTTTCGCTAACGTTTTTGATTTAACTGTTGTATATGACTCTACCAACATGGATTGCATTTTAATGAAATATGAAGATATGCACTGAAACAATATATTTTGTAATAATAAATCATAGTTAATTTTAAAATTGTACTTAATCGTATTTATAAATTAACAATAAGTTTGTATGGAATAATTTTAAGTGAAGTAATATTTGTGACGGTGGGTTCGGCATCGCTGCTGGCCAATCGCTTCGAGTCAATTCATTATTTATTTAACACAGTAATAAATATCATTTTTTATGAAATCAAAAAGCAATCTTACATGTGTAGTGAAAAATTATTTTAAATACTTCAACAACCAATTCGATCATTTTAATAAAGGTGTAATGATTATATCGCATATGTATCTTAACGACGTGTTTACCAACTTGAAGGATACTTTTGATTACCATAAACCATTAACATATAGGTAATCAAAACATAGTATAAAACTAAATCCCTTTCCGCTGTCTGTCCCTATGTATGCTAAGATCTTTAGAACTATGCTACGGATTTTGATGCGAAGTTTTTGTAAATATACACGGTGGAATTCACGGGGAAGGTTTGTGTTGTTTTAATTGCTGTAAAAAATGATTTACATTTTTTTTCCATCGTTCATTACTAAGACCCATGTGTATATCCATCTTTGATATGGATGGATAGATGTTTCGAAGAGCTTAATTTAAGATTAAATTGTTGCGCTAAGAATAAAGAATAATAATGAATATTAATATTGGTAACAAATGGTTAGCTGGTCCTGCCCAGTATTAACCTACTTACCGCATAACTGTTTCCGATATATTTAACAATTATATCCGTTTAAAATCAATAATGCCCAGTATAATATATTTACTATCCGAGAATTAATAAGTCTATTTAAAGACATACCTACAGCTATTTTGGTTTACTTGCCAGTTTTGTATATCCAAGAGCTTCAAACATAATTTTGTTATAGATACTTCTATTCTTCTTTTTTCATTTAATAATCATTTATACTGTGTTTTACTATTAGTTAATTTAGGCATTGTGTGTATAACAGCCGTCCAATATATTTCCCTTGTTTCGGTCGGCAGTATTCGCTGGTGATTGAGTTACCCAGTTGGTAAACACGTCTGCAGAACGCTGCAAGCTCGAACTTTGCATGTTTCGTTAACGATCTATGTTGTAGTCTGTTGTTAAGTTTGTCGTTGATGACAAAAATATATTGTTATTTAGATTTTGGCGATTTTATTTACCTACCATTTTATATTTACGGGACGGTGGTGTAGTGGTCAGCATGTCTGCCTCTATTCCGTAGGGTCGTGGGTTCACCGCTGACAGGTACTTTGGTGATAAGCTTTTAATTGCTTGTTGGATGTGTCTGGGTGTTTTATTTCTATATGTACCTATGCATTTAAAAAAAAAATTGAGTAAGTGTATCTCCTTGTCTGATTTCCATAACACAAGAAGTGCTTTAGTTACTTAACATGGGGTGAAGGGGAATGTGAGTGTTGTTGTTAAATACTTATTTAGGTATTATTTGTTATTTTATACTATACTATGATGGATGATTTGTGCAGCGCCTACTTCCTACCTAGCTTAACTTGATAGGAAACCAAGCATCATACTAGGAGGTAGCGTCATCTTTATCACCGTTATGAATACACTGCACGCCTTTTAATTCCAAAGCGGGGTAGGCAGAGGCACTTGCTAAAGCAAATGCCCACAGTTCATCAAGCGTATTAACCTAACGTGAAGGGATGAGCCCATCGTCGTTATAGGTTTCACACCTTGTGGTGTGCGGGTTTCATCACGATGTTATCCTTCACAGTACGAGCGTTGCGTTGCGTACATAGGCTATTGGTACACGTCCAGTAGTCGGACTCGATCCCGCTACAAGTCAAGTATCCGACCAATTGGACCACAGACGCTCTATCTATTATAACCACAATTTATAATCAATGTGTTCACAATACCTATACATGTAGAATATGTAACATAATTAAGGTATAATCACTCATAGGTATATGAAAGCTAAACACGAGCCCAATATTGACATTATAGCTAGTCACGCGCCTTATAATATGCGAAGGCAAAATCTCAAACACAACTTTTTTTAATGTTGCTAAACTTCTTTTAGAGCCAGTGTGAATCTAACATCACGCAATCGATAGATAGGTCATATTTATAAATATTGTTTTAGATTTACAAATTACTTTCATTTTATTGTAAATTAGGCTAATCTCAAATATCATTATATTTCATCCACATTTACATTCACATTCACATTTGACGCAGATAATGGCCTATCAAATTGGCCGGTTATCCCATGATATCAAAGATACTTTCGTATCTATATACTTAACTCTCAACATCTCACTAAAGAAATCCACGTGATAGGTTGTGAACCATTTGACTACTATTTGCCCTAACTACCACTCACCCGACCCACACGCATTGATTTGTTGTACCAATTTTTTTACATAGTCATCTTCTAAAAAAGAAATCAGGTAGAAAAGTGCATAATAGAGGGCGCCCTTCAGTGGGGCAAGGCTCAACACCTAATACGTTTTATCTCCTATGATATAATATGAATAATGATAGCTCCCTCAGGGATAAAAGGGGTAAGGTAAGACGTATATTCATCTTGTAAGATGAGAAGATAATCCTATCCCCAGATGTACCTACTCGTACCTATCTACATACATAATATGAAATACTGTCAGATGTAAGCTTATCTAAGTGGGTACGTATTTGCGAAAAATATTGTGCAACCTTTAAAAAGTAGGCATATAAGTACTTTTACAATTATATTATGTAGACGGCACCTCCCACTGATAAAATATACAAAAAAAAATCGGTTTTTCCAGATGTTTACATTATGTTTTTTTTACTTATCAGAAACAGAAATATACATTGTATAGGGTGGAAAATATTACTGTGTCCACTCATTCGATTTTCCTAAACCATGATTTGATATTTCTGGCACCCTCTGTTTAAACTTACAATGTTGACTGGTAGAAAATGACTTAGCATTGAGTCCGCTTCTGTACAACTCTGTGCAATAAATAAATACCTAGATATTAAAAGACGTCCGTTCGTTTCGTGTTGATCTATTCGTTTTCGGCAACGTACAACAATAACAGCTTGCGGCGCTGTGCCGTGATTGGCCTAACGAATGAGTCGATACGAAACGATTGTTCGTTTTCTTTCTGTGCTAACTCCACAGATCTCAAACTGCACGAGCTAAATGTAGTAACAATTTTGAAAATAGTAGTAGTGTAAGTATGTAGAATAAATTATTTCTGCTGCTCCCGTACATTTACCGTAAAAGCTATTTATTGAAACGGAGTAAAATAAAAGGTATAAAATAATGAGAAAGTACGTACTTACTTACCCAAATATAACATAATTAAATGATTTATCAATACATACATAGTATAAAATAAAGCCGCCTCATGCACGCTGTCTGTACCTACGGATTTTGAAGCGGTTTTCTTAACTAAACGGCCAGATTTCAGAGGAAGGTTATATTTAAAATAAATAGATATAATACCAGGGAAACACCACGTACTAAAACGTTTGCCGGGTCAGCCCGTTTAATATAAAAAAGAACTATTGATATGATAAAATTAGTACTAATTTTATTCACTACCAAGACACTACGTAATCTTTTTATTTTCGATATGTCGTATGGTAGCTATAATATAATATAGAATGAAATATCGAACGATTATAATAGTATGTCACATCGATTCCACCCTGTATCACCTAAGCCGAGTGATACCGCTTCAAGCATTGCATACCTACTTTGGGTGCATGTGACAACATAATTATGCAGGTGTACCATTTTTTGCAATTTTCAACTTCTGAAAATAACCGATCATCCCGTGCTATCTAGGGTCTCCGCGCTTCCTTCTTGGGGCCGTTGCAGGGGCCGGAGAGCAACGTTCCGACGCTAACGGC
Source organism: Conopomorpha cramerella (assembly GCA_012932125.1). Classification (NCBI taxonomy): domain Eukaryota; kingdom Metazoa; phylum Arthropoda; class Insecta; order Lepidoptera; family Gracillariidae; genus Conopomorpha; species Conopomorpha cramerella. The sequence continues at coordinate 7,688 of SJJU01001174.1, read as the reverse complement.
CCTCGGCCGTAAAGGATAAGGACATACTGGAACTCCTCTTTATAACCCCACCACACCGCTATTCCGCGACCCGCAAGGCCATAAATAATCGAAAGGTTTTGTTTACCGCAGTACTGTTTGATTCCTGAAGAATATCTAATCTTACTCACTAGAATAGTGAGATTTAGCTTACATACATGTAGATTCCGCACACAATATTATACCGAGTAAAAAAAAATACGTTAATAAAAAATACATAATATATTCGTCTAAGGTTTATATTATTGTCTGGCTAGAAGTGAGTTGCATTGAAAGATTATTTTAATGATTGGCACCTTATTTTCAATCACCATCCCATTAAGACCACGTGCTAAGGATGATGTAAAAATTGAAGAGATTTTCCGGCACACGTCCGACGACGCAACGTTAGCTGATGCAATGCGCTAAGAGTTAGAATCATGCGCGTGCGCGCTACCTGCGCCTGCGCGCCGGACCGCACCGCGCCGCCGCCGCCGCCGTCGTCGGGCACATAGGTAAAGGTCGACCACTAAACGGCCGTACTGCCTAACTAGCATTTTTTATTTATAACACGCGACGAGCAAATGGCAAAAGACGTAAATCCAAGACAGCATTTTATTTTATGCTTCGATTTAAAATAAAAATAGTCTCAGCATTATGCAAATCGTATGTGCTATATTTTTTTCTTGTAAGCACAATTAAAGAACCTGTGACATACCTGCGTTTAGATACAGTTAACTACATAGATTATTATACAGTGTTAACTCTGTTTTTAAGTACCTATAAAAGGGACTCACTAAAAAAATACACTATTTTGGAATTCTCTACCTTTTATAGTCTGCGGGCTATAAACATTTACGTGACGGTTTTAACCAAAACACTAGAGAAACATTTTTTTTTCATATCGGCTAGTTGAGACACGCACCTAATATCATTACGAGAGCACGTGCTGGTGCGAACTAAATTACTCGTTTTTTACATAAATATAGAGACTTGTGTCGTACGATATTCTCATATAAAACTGGGTCATTGTGCAGTAGTCATGTACAAGGTAAGCCGACTGCGTGAATGCGGCATAATATTAGAAATACCTACACATAACCATAGTAAACTGAGCCACTCATTGTAAGAATCTAATGAAATACTGGCTCAAGATCTAGGAAACTCGAAGAAAAAACGATTATCGTTTTTAAAATAGTTAGAAGCACGTAATAAGCGACGAGACACTGCTGACGACGGCGGCGGCTGTGTCTGCAGGAATCTGACGCAATTGGCAACCACAAGCAATCATACAGGCGGAAGAATATTGATCAAATTCTTCCAAAATAATATTTTTATTTTGTCTTCAAAAAGTTGCTTTGAGATAATACAGTAAAAGAATTTCGTTCAGCCAATGCGCTGGAACCGACCACTAATGTGAAAACGTGTAGGATCACGGTCCCGTTACATTGGCTACAGGCACAGTTTAGTTCATTGAACTGGTTAGATTTCTAAGAAAATAGCGTACCCTAGGTCCTCTCGTTTAACCTGAGATAGCCTGACGAAGTAAGAGAGCGACTTTTCACTTTCTCGACAATGTTCTATAATAATTATCCTTATAGCGTATTAAGTTTTTTTTATCACTTAGAGCTCCAAATAAGGCAATAATCATACGCCAACGAAGAAGGTCCGACGACGTTCTATTTAATTTAAGTTACCTACACTATTTTAGCTATATCTTCCTACGAATTATATCGTATTTTATTAGAGTATAAATATAGGTACCTAATGATGTCTGACATAAGTGACATACGATTAAACTTTCTTAACTGAGGAAAAGTTTTCTTGCTTAGTTTTAATCTTGCTGCCAATATTACTGAATATTGAAATAAAAATCTTACAATTGTAAACTCTCTATGCGGTTGTCTAAAGTCATTTGAAATGGACATTAATGAAACATTATCTAAGAAGTGAATTACATATATGATCGGCGCGTAACCGACCATCCTCAATGTGCAAGTTCAATGGCGATCACCGCCGTCGCTGCCCCACGGGCGGGCGTGGCGAGTGGGGCGGGCGGGGAGGGCGGGGAGGGCCTCGCACGTGCATCTCACGATACCTAGCCGACACATTACATCATCCACCCCACGCGGTTAGACTCCGCGGCGGCGGCGGTGGCGTGCCACAGCGCGCGGGCCGTACAACGAGCTGAACGAAAGCGGAAGTCGACCAGATACGAACAGCTCATTCACAGAATATGATAAGTCGAACGTATCAATGGTCTGAGTTTGTGATGTTCAATTGTTTCTAAATCGTATCGCAAACTGTTTGTTGTTATACATAACAATTATGGAAGCTTCAATGCACAGAAAACATTCTTCTCTACGGAGATCTTTCCACTAGAAACTTTGGCATATTACGCATAATCAATTATTTACTTAATCTGATTCTGTGAATAAAACTTTTTGTACGCAACAGGTTCGAGAATCACTACCTCAAAGGTTATGTTGTTCCTTACCAAAAGATTTGATATTATGTTCTTATCGACATCAGATAAAAGAGAGGAGCATTTAAGATACCTTCTGCATGAACAAAAACGACTTCAATAGATAGTATAAAACCTATAAACCACCTTACGCTGTCTGTCCCTATGTATGCTTACATCTTCAAAATTCCGCAACGTATTTTGATGCGGTTTTCTTTAGTAGGTAGAGTGATTCTTGACGAAGGTTTATATTTGTAATACGTGCATATAATAGCAGGAAAACACTCTAAATAATGTATATTGGCATAACAACGTTTGCCAGGTTAGTATTTTAGAAAAGTTACACCAGAAGTCAATTTTTCACTTCGCACGATCCTCCAGCTTGTTGATGACGTTCTATTTTATAGCAGTGTTAAGTTTAAATCCTTAAACGACTTATAGCTAGATACGCATGACAGTAATAAATGCATTAACTCTTTCCCGGACAGTGAACGGCTATATCGTCTATATACCGTCATAACAATAAAAAATCTATTGTGTTTTTTTACTGTCCGCCAATGTGTTAAATGATTTAAATACAGCTTAATTAGCAAAAATACAGCTTGATTAGGCGCATCATACGTCGTGTTGCGGAAATACCTCGTATCATCTACATGAAGGTAGGTAGGCTTATTTTGGGGCTGTAATATGGAATTGAGAGCGTCTGTAGTCCGGTTGGTCGGATACTTGACTTGTAACCGGGAGGTCCCGGGTTCGAGTCCGGCTACTGGACGTGTACCAATGGGACTCTTTTTCAGAGCCTATGTACGCAACGCAACGCTCGTACGGTGAAGGACAACATCGTGATGAAACCCGCACACCACAAGGTGTGTGAACCCTATAACGGCGATGGGCTCACCCCCTGTCACGTTGGGTTAATACGCTTGGTGAACCGTGGGTACTTGCTTTAGCAAGTGCCTCTGCCTGCCCCTCTTTGGGATTAAAGGCGTGAAGTGTATTTATTTTATTTTTTAGTATGGAATTGTCATTTTAATAAGATAAGGTTCAGAAGGTATAATACGCTGTAAATAAAAATGAATTTGGGTTTTACATTTTTTATTTAATCGTTCACTTACCTAGTCCTTAGATAACTGCATAGTAACTAAAGTAAAATATCATAGTAACATAATATTTTCTTTAATTTCAACTTTGTCTCGTGATGTCCGTGACCGCTGCACCAGGTCAACTTATGATCAAATTATCGTCATTTTGTTGTTTGAAATAGCCACTAAATGTCAATAAACTTGTGGAAACTTTCGTCACAGGTTCGCGATTACAATAATTATACCTAATTACTGAGGAGGTAGCAGACAATCAGCTGTTTTTTTGGCAACATTTAATTATTTTCCTACACATCATTCGCCTAGTAGGTGCTTCTTTTTCGCTTCAGCCATTTCTCATGTGAAAATGTGATGACATAAGTACTTTTCGATTCCCTTCTACTACATTCCAGTCGTCGTTGCTCAACCCCAATATATGTATAACATTAATATAATTTCTTATTATTCCTGTACTGTTTCTTTTTTGGAAGTATGTTCCACTTCCCCTTTCTAGTCCAATCGTCACTAAGGCCTGGTTACTGGACATAAAAATCCTCGTATAATATTAAATCTACAGACACATTTTCTAGTTAGTAGCATATTGTCGGGGTTATTCCCGTAAATAAACAGAACACTGTAAATTATCAAAGCTTTCACTCATAACAATTATACATTCCATCTAAAATCATACAACCAAATACAGTCGAGAGCAAATTTTCCAGGTCATATTATAAAACTTCCATAAAATTTATTATAATACTGAAATTTTCAAAGCTGTTTTATAGTGTTTCCAAAAATCTACTGTATTCATAAAGCTCCTGTACTCATTAAGCTCTCTCCTTGATTGCGGAACGTTAAGATGTGTATACAGAGTGTAAAAAGACCCCGAGAAATCATCTTAGAAACGTTGTTGGGCTCGTCAATATGACATTTGACGACAATGTGGGGAATTGAAAAAAAAAATTAAATTCCCATACAAAATGTCATCCCAACCCAACAAAAAAAATGTATTTTGTATCGAGATGAAACATTTTTTCTTGCCTTTCCCCGAATTGTCACCATAGTAAAAGTTGTTCATATTGCCGAGCCCAACAACGTTTCTAAGACCATTACTCGGGGTCCTTTTACATGCACACTTACCGTACCAGCACACTTATGAGTGACCCGGAATTTTAGCTCAGGAGTGTACCTTCATACATTCTATTGAGTGCGTTATCTAAAGCTTTATGATAGCAACATTACTTCGCCGCGATAGGCAGAACGAAGCACCCATCACGTCCGTGCATTAATTATACTTAATAAGTAATTAATTAAACTGATGTATGATATTGTAGCCCTGACCTGGGCTCAACTAGTGCTGATAAAAGTAGTTTCGGAACTCGTTACATACAAGCAACAACTAAATACATTTATCTACGAAAAATATAGCCATACATATCTGTAGAGATGCTTGCATTTAATACATTTTATATAGTTATTATTGTTGGGCACTGTATATAATTTAATTATAAATAATTTAGCGAATATATTACGAGAGTAGGACCTATTTTATTTTCTTTTTACGACCAAGAAAACTTAGGTTCTTTGATTCAGAACAGTTTGCAAAAAAAATGGCAAAACAGGGTGATAGTAATGCACTTCCAATGATGCAAAAAATTATGTAATGTAGTAAAAACTTGCACGCAAAATATATAATGGAAACATGTACAGTATCTTGTAGATTATACTTCACAGCAGCGTATAAATTTGTGCTTCTATTCTTTTTTGGTGTCTGTAAATTAGACGAGACGCCACCACAGTCAGGTATATCTTAAAACTAAGTCTTAAACTGTAACTTCGTCATCTTATTATAATAATTTAAAGTTAAATAGGAATAAGTTCGCCTTAGATCCATATTCTTATAGAAAAAGCAATGCCTCGAGCAATTTTCGTTACGTGTCATAATAAGAGTTTTAGACATAAAACATGATCTAAGTTAAATAAGCAATTCCCGAACCGATGAACATAATTATCTTTAAGCAACTGTTTATCTGACTGACCCAACTGCTGCGGCCACTGAACTGTTCTAGTTACAACCAGATTTTGCCACCAAAAGTTACTTGAAAGACGTTTTGTCAAGAAATGCACAAAAAACTATGTGAAGGGTATCACGGTCATTTATAACGAGAGGGTTGTAATGCGCAATCTAATCGAACCATGTTTTTCCGGACCGTTAAATTACGCTACGTCAAATTACTGGAAATAACAAACAAAATACTCACGATTGAAAAACAATGTCTTACGTATATTTTTCAAAATAATTACGCACTATTACATACATGTGATGTAAGTATGTAAAGTGAAAAACACTTGGCTGCGTCATCACTTCATCATTAACTGATCTGATAAAAAAGCTTTGACGTGAAAATGTCTACGGAAATTTGATATTTCTTACGCTGCTGTTATACCTATAGTTTATTTATATACAGACAATTACTTGCGAAAAATAAGCGATAACGTTATTTTACAGACTACCGACAAAAATCAAGTGACAATTTGCTTTTTGGTGCTCAAACTACAAGCGGGCATAGTTTTAAGGGTATTAGTACCTTGACTTCATCTACCCTTCTTATTTATTAATTTTTTGTTTCAAACTCAGATAGGTACGAGTAAAACGGCCACAATCTGAATAATGCATGTAAAGACTAAACAAGCCGTTAATGGTATAAAGATTTAGCGGTCATAAGTCACATATTGAGCACCGAGAACCGGATTGCGTATTAAATGCAAATAAACGACTGATTAGCTAGGTCAGGTCTTAGCACTGACCGTCAGTATATTATCCTTTCTGCGAGACCTCAGTCCACGTAGAAAACCGCATTGGTAGGTGATAATACTTAGGTAATTTATCTACCTAACGTATAACAAGTAATTGTTGACACTAGGCTTCCGGTAAGATCGAATTCAAGAGCTGTTACTAAGTAGGTACAATTTATTATTAGTAAGTAGGTATATATGTTCGGTTGTCCAAGAAAATGGTCTAATACTCTAAATGGTTTCATAAATGTATTACACGAGAAGGTTATTTTTTTCTTAGCGCTTTACCTTATAGGTATTTAAAATTAGAGGGAGAAAGCAAATGTATTTTTAGGCACGCCATCACAAAACTATTAGTAATGCTAACTAACGATGTGCATAAAATGACACAAACATGTGTATGCACAGGGTAAGACGGAGTAAATAGTATACACTATCTTTATTATCGTCGTTACTTTGTTCAATCCTCTACAACAACTAAAATTAGCTAAAACTGGTTCTAATCGACAACTAAGGTCTAAGTCTAATAATACCTAGTTACTTCTCGTATTCCGACACTTGTGTTCAAGCGGATATATTATTACGTATTGATGAGAACCGGAGACGTTTACTTTTGTTTTTCAACTGTCAGATAATACTTACCTACATTACTTTCATCAGGCTTTGTATGTCATGCTTACTGTTTAACTGTGTAACATTGATCATCATCATCATAAGCCCATATTTGACATTTGTTCACTGCTGGACATATGTCTCTCCTATTACACGCACTTGTACTGATGATATAAACAATTTTCTTGTATCTGCAATTCAATGGGAAAAGAAAACTCATGAACTAATGGCGCTAGTTTCACTTGAACTTAGAAATCAGGATTGGATAATCGATTGTCCTTCTCGCCTGTATCCCAGAGAAGTAGGCAGAGACTACAATGTCCATTTGCCACGGTCCTGACATACCCCTTTCGCTTCATCTGAAAGTCAACTTCATGTATGAATGTCATACATTTTTTAATTCGTTTTCTATACTTACTTTTCATAGTGTAGCTTTCCTAAGGTGTTAAGCTAAGGTGCCTGACTACAATAAAAAAAAGCTGCTTAATTATAAGTTTGTATAAAAAATAATGAAAAAATAAACGACTTCAGTCATCAAAATTTGACAGATTTGTGGTGTTCTCATTTATGTCAGTACCTGGACGGCCGAGCTTCGCTCGATTATTATTATTTTTTTTGTAAACCTAGTTTTTTGGAATTTTATACAGTGTGTAAAAAGTGTAGAGCCGATAACTTTAAAGGCTCAATGTACTCATGAAACTGAACATCTTTGCTTAAGAAATAGGTCGAAATGTGGAATA
>SJJU01001173.1:0-11349 GCA_012932125.1 Conopomorpha cramerella | reverse complement strand
CTACATCATTTTTAGTTTAGAGATGTAACACTTAGCTTGTATGAAATGTTTTTGGTCGGATTAATCTAACCCAGTGGCAAATTAAATAAATAAATACAATTCACGCCTTTTAATCCCAAAGCGGGGTAAGCAGATTGACAAATTGCGAGAGAAAATTAGAAAAAGAAACGCAGAAAACACGATTCCTTTTATTGTCCATAAAAAACTTATTCTTGAGTTTTCATCACGAGCCTTGCCTTAAATATTATTAGTCAAGATACACTTCAACTCTGCCACGACCACACTTGAAGGCGAATTTTGGATTCATATCAAAATAAAACTTCTTCTATAATTTCCGGATTTAGATAGAAGATTATCTATTTTTGGTTTTTTCAACACTTAGGTACTTAGTTTTGGTATCGGCCTTTCTTCTGTTGCACTATCTTCAGTACGAACTCTGTTCTTATTTTCTACACTGATCTGAAAAATACTTATTTAATATTACATAATAATATACAGTTAAATAAATAAATAACATTATCGTTCCATGTTTGCAGATGTCGGTTGTCAAGGTATAACCTGTGATGTAAGTGTCTTTGGAAATAGTACATCATTTCGATTCAGATACTTGGCATTATAATAGGTACTCTCTTAATTTACCAACACAATTAACACTTTGGTTGTCATCACCTGGCTGTGATCATACCATGCCCTGTGTGTTGTTGTGGCAGATAATGCCTTCCCACTAAACAAAATATAACAGATGGAATTCACCTGAAACGTCTGGATTCAATTTTAGACGGAGGAGTAGCTCTAGGCTCGTGAAGACTTGAGTAACAAACAGGTGGGAGCTAGGTCGTGATCACGACCATCAGTCGCTAGAGTCTAGCGACATTGCCACAAAATCACTTCATCTAGCCGCTAGATGAAGTAATTTTGTGCCAATCCTACAATGGAAAAAAATGCTGAATATTTTTCACTCCATTTTAATTTTTTTCACAATTGGTGATACCTAAATAAGGAATAGCTTTTTTTATTTATTAACCTGTGGAGCAGATACAGTAGGCGGATACCCACTCTTACACAAGAGAATAAAATCTATTAATTGCCGAAGAGGCGAACAATTTTTTTGGTAACACCCGCTTAGCCCGTGTCTGCTCCAGACTAGATCGATTGTTTTTATTGATAAAACATATTTATTTGTTAACAAACACATTAAACAGAAGAAAAAATAAATATTAAGAACCAAACAGTATACACAAGAACACAAAAATTAAAAAATGGAATAATAACTACAAATAACAAAAAGTACAAATTAAAAAATAAATAATAATACAAAACACAACAACGAAAACAGTAACCAAAGTTGTTTTTATTTCAATAGATGTTTATTTTGCTGTTAGTTTTATCACTTTACCCGTCTAGCTTAAATTCGCTTTAATTCTCACCCATGCGTTGATTTATTCTGTGGTTTGGCTCTTGGTGGTTCCATAAAACTGTTTCAAATTCCTATTTTTATGAATTCTCCTCTTATTATTCTAATCCATAATTAACAATTCAAAACGCCATTCGGCGTCTCGCAGTCAATTAAACGCACCAAGTGTCTGCGAACTTGTCGCGGTATAACCCTATTACTATTTACTGTGGCTATTTACTAACAGTTCCGTGTGGATTCCTATTCACGGTACATCAATTTACACAGGAATCAGGATAGATAGGACAAAGACGTATCGAGAAAAAGCAAATAATCATGTGACCACAGCCCAGATGCAGATACGATGGTATAAATATCAAACTTGACATTTATGGTAGACAACAAAATGAAATAAGTAGGTAGTACATAGGTCATAAAAGCTCCCTTGGGATTGTAATGTTGCGCCATAAAGTTATTACAGTCAAACTTGTTAGATAATTCTGAAATTTAATCGCGAGTTTCAGCTCATCTCCGCATTTGCTTTATCTCTATTTATTTACGAAAATGTAAGTATATTCATCTCTTACACCAGTAGTACAGCGTAGTAATAGTATTCTAATTTTACGTTACATGACAATAAATAAATTAAAATGTAATTATGACACTACATTTAATGTTCATGTTCCAGAACAACATAGATAACCGCAACTTACCCCGTTAAGCGTTAAACAGATGCATATAATTGTTAGCCATACCTCATGGGGGCTCAGCACCTCTCACACTGGGTCCCCCGTATTTCTTCGCGATGTTTTCATTCACCGAATATTTGCGCTATGTAAATGCATTCATAGCGATATTCCAACTCAAACCTTAACCTTTAGTAATGACGGCTCTAACATTATTATCTTTATAGATACATTCTGTACCAGCCTATGTAGGTCAAAGTGACGATTTTTTTAAGTAATAAATATTGTTTTGTGGAAAGGTCAGCGTAGGTTTACAGACAGCTTTATGTATTTGATACAATGTAAAGTCGAAACCCAAGGTTAGTAAGTACATCAGCGACACTATCCAAAACTGTTTAGACGACTTCAATTAGTTGATTGCGTTTTTGAATTGTTGTTTGGGGACCTTCATTTTTTAATCTTCTTTGTTCAGATATACTTAGCGCAATTGATTTTATGCTTTGTTAACGTAGACCGCCTTTTACTGTGTCGTCAAGAGCTTTGCGTTCGGGGGTTCTAAAATATAATGTTAAGTGACAGAAAAGTATATTTTTATACTTGATGGTAAATCTCTCATCGTTCGTTTTTGGTTATGAAACTTTAATGAATGGTTTCTGTATTAATATCATACTAGCTCACCCGGCGAACGTTGTTATGTCAAAATACATTATTAATAGTTGTTTTAATAGTTTAAACCGGGTGTTACGGCGCGAAATTATCCAAAGACAAGCATTTAGCTTACCTTCGTTTTTTGCCCGACGTTTCGACACAGTTACATGAGTCGTGGTCGCGAGTCATCAGAGTTCGCTGAATGCTTGTCTTTGGTTAATTTCGCGCCGTAACACCCGGCTTAAACTATTAATATAATGTCAGTGCGCGTTACTTTAAAAAACGATTTAATAGTGGTTTTCTGCAATTATGTGCATGTATTATACATATAAACCTTTCTTTCTTTAAAATCACTGTATCTATTAAAGAAAACTGCATCAAAATCCGTTGGGTAGTTTTAATAATCTAAGTACATAGGGACAGACAGCGGGAGTGGACTATGTATTGATGCGTATGCAGGTTTTGGGTTCATACACTTGTACCTACCAATAACCGACAGCTTCTCCGAAGGATACTGTTTCGGTTATTTAGATAGGATAGATGGAATTAGAATACAGGATTCCAAAGATAATAAGAAAGGGTTTAAGTAATAATTGTGTTAGTTCGTCGAAGAATATTTTAACAGCTTATGTTTCCACCTATCTAGGCTCGTGCTCATATGTACATAGAACAACGTGAAGTACACGTCAGTCACCTTGGAAATAATAACGAAAGTTATACAGGTTATACAGGGTGTAATCGTTAAGTGTGACAATTTATACCTTCTAAATATATATATGTCTATATAGAAAGGAATACTTAACGTAAAATGTTATACATGTCATTGTCAGTAAATTGATGTAATTTTAATCATAATACGTACTTTCAATATAATTTTTTTTACATAAGAGTATCTGTAATATTTATGAAATAATCAGTTGGACAACCTTAACCCTTACACAGTGTTTTGTCATATTCCATTTTTTGACATTTACTTGACAGTGTAAAAAGGTCAGAACAGAGAGGTATATTATTATTGACGGCCGGCATGGACGTGTGGTCAGGGCATCTACCTCTAGGACGACGGTCGAGGGTTCGATTCCCTTCACGGACATAATGCTTTAGTGATGAGCTAAGACATTTGTTGTTTGTGTCTGGGTGTTTTATTTATCTATGTATGTATTTAAAAGAATTTATGAAAGTATATCGGTCTCTGGCAGACATCACAGGGCATCCCAGTTTGGTGTCAGGTGACCGTGTATAAAATGTCCCGGAAATATTTATATTTATTTTATTTTATTTATACAATATTGTATTTTGACATCAAGCTATGTGAAAGCGATCACAGGGCTTCTACTAGTTAAAAAAAAATGAACTAAAAGTAATACCTACTCAAACAAAACCAAACTTTTATGGTCACATTTTTATACCTGGAACGTGCTTTATGTGTGTCGGAAATTACTTAAATATCATGATATGAAACATTTTACGATGCCCACAGAATAAACGGATCGTTACTTGAGTGTACAAACCACGTGCAGGCACAATATGTTCTAACGGAGTTAAAACACTGTTTTCACAGTTTTTCAACAGATACAGGTTGATACACACTAGTCCAGGTCCTTCTATATCCAACATGTATGCTCGTAACGTCTGAATGACTGAACCAAAATTAACAATTCTTCCTTTTACAGGGTACGAAAAAACATTTTTTTTAAATTAATTAACGGAATAGCTGATACTCACGAGTAAAGTAATTTTAAATAATTTCGATAACAGCAGAACACGTAGGTAGTTTTATGTGTCAAGTAGTCGTGGGGTGGGCGGAGCTAATTCTTTTTTGCCTTTATCTTTTGTATTGAGAATGTGATACTACTACTGCGTACATTCCCTGGATACGCCATAATTGTATGCCACTTATTACTGTTATTACCCTCTTAAGAGTTTGGACCTATTAGAGGTAATTCCAAAGAAGGTCTAAAGTAGCGGAGGTCAAAAGGAGTCAATGATTCCGAAGGCTTTGTGTAGGCGAGACAATAAATTTGTTCAAATATTGTACTTTTAAGTGTGTGTAAATAGGCTTTCTAAATCTTTTGCCACTTGATGTCACTATAGATATTGAAATACACAAAGGAAGAAATTAATAATAAGAAAAAATAATGACCCCACCCACAAATCTGGCTTCATGTCAAATTCCTTTGCCGTGACTGCTGTCCGACTCTGGAACTCCCTCCCTACTGATGTCAGAAGAGCCCCCTCCCGTCCTTCTTTTAAAAACCTCCTGAAGATGCACTATTTAAGTTCTTATAATGACTGACTTCCTATGTGTCTTCCATCTATATATTTATTGTTGTAATATGTATTGTATGTTTATATGTATGTAGTATGTAATATTAAATCCTATTTATGTATGTACATTTAATTTAAATTATATGCGTATATATGTATTACAGTAGTGTTTACATGTATCTATTGATATTTCTGTTTAAATAATTTTACTTAGTCTAAGTTTAAAGTTTTTCATTACTATTGTTATTGTAATACTGACCCGCAACTTTCTTTTTTCTCCCATGTTGTGGGGTTGACTGGTAGATAATACTATAGTATTAAGTCCGCCTATTGTACTGTGTTGCAATGAAGTATTAAATAAATAAATACAATAAGGGTCTACACATGGGTCACGACTATTAACATACTAAAGCCCTTATCATACACGACCCTAACCTAACCGATATCATCATCAGCCACATAACGTCCACTGCTGGACGAGGACCTCCCCCAATGAGATCCGTCATTTGGGGTGAAATGCCAGTAATCGCCACGCTTGGCAGGCGGGTTGGCGATCGCAGTGGTGTTGTGGTTTAACTCACAGAGAGCGCTGCTGCCCGTTCTCTGGAGAGCTCCCTCGGTCGCCTCTTACGACCCCCATGACGGGAAAAGTTGGGCTGGGGTGATGAATGGAATGAATGAATGAATAAACTCTTTATTGCACACTGTACATTACAAAATGTAAAACTAACAATGGTAAGATTGCAAATGGCGACCTTATCGCTCAGAGCGATTTCTTCCAGGTAACCTAATCTATATACATATAAAGGAACTTAACATCTAGTGTAATGGGTAGTGTGTGTCGCTATCCGGTCGAGCATGTTCTAACCTACTACTAAAATAATAAGAGTAAATAAGTATAAATATACATAATAATGGTAAAAAAAATAAAATAAAATAAAAATATTTACAGTTACTATACATACTACTATACATATATAAACCAAGTAAATATACTGATACATACCAATTGAATACATACAATATAAGCACAAACTAATCTGATAACATAAGGAAATGTTCTCTAAGTTTGGCCTTGAAGGATTCAGGCGTTTTTAAACTTCTTATGTGAAGAGGGAGAGAGTTCCACAGACGGATTGCAGTAACGGTAAAAGAATTGCTAAAGAATTGTTGGGAATGTTGAGGACATTTAAGCGTTAAGGAATGGCAGGAGCGCATAGAGCGACTACTGGACGAAGAAGAACTAATAAATTGAAATTTACTTTTTAAATACTTAGGTGCAGTGGGACTGAACAATATGGTGTAAAGAAGAGAGAGGACGTGAGCATTCCGGCGCAGACGGATGGGGAGCCACTTGAGCTTGGCGCGAAATTCGGACACATGGTCGTATTTACGGAGACCGTAAATGAAGCGGATGCAGTAATTTTGGAGTCGCTCAAGTTTGTTAAGTTGATCTTCAGTAAGGTCAACGAAACAGGTGTCAGCATAATCTAAGATGGGGAGAAGAAGGGATTGAGCCAAAGTAATTTTGGTGGCAGTGGGCAAAAAGTTACGCAACCTTCTGAGTGATCCAGAGGCGGCAAATAGCCTTCTGCTCACCTCATTTATTTGCGGTATCCACGACATGTTTTTGTCGAAGATAACGCCAAGATTTTTCACACTGTCACTATACGGTATCTTCGCACCGCCAAATATTATAGGAGCAATATTAACCCAGTCTATCTTAGCAAGTTGCCTGCGACTACCCAACACAATGACCTGAGTCTTAAACGGGTTTACCTTCAGGCCGTGGTGCTTACTCCACTCAGACACTTTTTCAAGGTCCTTGTTAACTATTTCAATAGCAGTCGAGAGGCTATCTACTGGAGCTTGTGTATAAAGCTGCAAATCGTCTGCATAGAGATGGTAGGAAGAAGCAATGTTGGATGAAATGGAATTAATGAAGATGGCAAACAGTAGCGGAGATAGAACTCCGCCCTGTGGGACACCTGCAGTCGTGTTACACCAATCCGAGAAAGAATCTTCAACTTTAATTCGCTGCCTACGGTTAAGCAAGTAGCTCTTGAACCAGGGGATCACTTCCGGGGGAATGTTGAGAGTGGCCAATAAAGCCAGTAACACGTCGAAGTCGACAGTATTGAAGGCATTACTGAAGTCAAGCAGAGACAGCACCGTGACCAGGCCAGCATCCATACCTTGCCGGATATCATCAGATATGTTGATTAAAGCAGTCACAGTGCTGTGACCAGGACGAAAACCGGATTGAAAGGAATTTAGTAAATTATTTGAAGTGAGGAATGAACTTAACTGGCGATGGACGAGACGCTCGAGGACTTTAGACAGAAAGGGAAGAATGGAAATCGGACGATAATCCGTAATATTGGTCGGTTTGTTTATTTTAGGCAATGGAGTAATCTGAGCGTCCTTCCAGTCCGATGGAAAAATACCGGACTCAATTGAAAAATTGCAGACGTTGGTGATAATGGGTATGATGATATCCAGTATGGGCACCAGCATGGCACGGCTAATGCCGTCGCTGCCTACTGCATTCGAGGTAATTTCGCCAATGCATCTTGTGACTTCAGTCTCGGTGAACTTAGAAAAATTGAAGGCGGGGTGAACGGGAGTTGGAGCTGAAAGAAGGCGATTTATAGTCTGGAACTTTGTGGGACCATCAAAGTCAACCGGGGCAGAGAAATGCTGATTGAGCTTATCTAAATCAATGTGTTTATTAACATCATTTTGACGACATTTCCCTACCCCAATGGATCTCAAAAATTTCCAGACTTTCGCCGAATCTCCGTTTTCAACGGATTTATGGATATGGTGTCGCTGCGCATCCCTACACATCCTATTACAGCGATTGCGTGCGGCCAGGTATTTGGATTTCAGCAGTTCATTATTTGGCGAAGTTTTTAGTCTTGATTTAGCTCGGGCTTTTTTATCTATCGCTACCTTAATTTCGTCCGTTAACCACGGTGCTGGAAGATATCGGACTTTGATGGCGCGAACAGGGGCATGGGTATCATACAGCTCCATGATGATTGTGTTAAAAATAGAAATTTGCTCGTTAACATCACTAGCTGTATGAAACCCACTCCAGTCTATGGCGCGAGTGTCCTCTCGCAGGCGCTCAATATCCATACCACCAAAATTACGTTGGAGAAGTATTTTCGCTTTTGCTTTAGGAGAACGAAGTTTATATGAGAGGTATATCAGGTCGTGATATGAGAAAGCATCAGCGGGGAGTTGACCGTGTTTAACAACGTGGTCTGGAGATTTGATTAATATGAGGTCGAGAAGCGACGGTGTGGAGTTTGGGAAATGATGAGTGGCTTGAAGCGGAAGGATTTTAATATCGTTGGCGTGACAGAGGGATTGGAGCAAGTCGGATCTATGATCTTTCTTTATGAGACAAGTGTTGAAATCGCCCATAATAATGGTGTGGCCATACGCTGAGGCATGGTCTTCCAAGAGCTTTTCAAAATTATTGAAATAGTTGTCACGCAACGATGGACTATAAAAAACACCTAATAGAAGTTTACTGTTTGCTAAACATACTTCGACAAAAAGATGCTCGCCGGCTGCAGCGACAGGCGGCTGGGGCGACGCACTGACAACCAGGAACTGGAAATGACTACGTATGTAAATCGCCACCCCACCACCGCCGCGATCCGTGCGATCGTTCCTAACGAGTTGAAATCCTGGTATTGAATATGACGTCGAGGGTAGACAAGGCTTTAACCAGGATTCGGAAACAAGAATAGCATGTATGTTTCTATTGTCGAAGTATGCTAACATGTCAGGAAAATGCGCTGGAATGCTCTGGGCATTAATATGTATGACGTTGAAATTTTTAGAAACGTCCTGAAATTCTGAAATTAGGGAATTCCCAACAGAAACTATATCGGAAGAACTATGGTCAGAACTGTTCAAACTATTTGTATCAGTTAGCTGCAGAAAACAGTCGCCTTGACTGTCATCACTCACGTCCGTGCTCATAATAATAAAATAGATAAATTTATTATAATACTGTATATCCTAATACGACTAAATAATAATAAAATAAATAAACAGTACTTCGACAACAAATAGACCTCCACACACCCCACACAAACAGGAAAAAATAATATTAGTTAAGTAATATCACACAACAATTAAATCTAACATACTATGAACATACTATAATATAAATTATAAAAATAACGTCGGCGTGAAACGGAACGCAGCGATCAGTCCCCAATCGGCAGCCATCAGTGTCTGCCAATCAGAATACTGACAACTAGCTGGCAGTGTCAGCTGTCAGTAGCCGGTACACGCCACACGCAACAAAAACAAACGTCATGGACATACGTATTCTTATTCTCCGTTTCCCACACGGCCGAATATTACACACAAATATGTTATAATTGATAGTCACCACGTTCTTGTTGAGGGAGACGCAACCATTATTCGCCGGTATAGGCATTGTACAAAAATATTTAGATGCATGTTACCAATCTCTCCCCGGAAAGGGCGACTCTTGTCATGCAGCAGATAATTTTTTTTTGTTTTGTGGCTCTGCAGGGCCCTGTTGTGCCCAGTATCACTGCGACCATTGCTGATCTATTGTGATCGCCAACTAGTTAATCCTTTAGAGTTCAGTATCAATTTTGAGCGCCTTTACAAAAGTAAGTACTTTTTTGATACTGAGATTCACCACCTCATCTGATGAAAATATATGTTTCCCCAGATGTGTGGATCGTTTGTGCATCAGGGGTCCGCACTCACTCAGAAGGTGTATGGGAGTTTCTTCACCCTCATTGCAGAAGCGACACATGTTTGTGTTTCGGATACCTATTTTGCACATGTGTTTGTTTAAACAGCAATGTCCTGTTAAGGTTCTCACCAGGATGCGTAGATTGTGTCTGCTTAACTCGATAGCTTCTCTTACTGCTTTGCTGTTGTAGGCTTTTATGAGAGCTTTGGAGTGTTGCATCCCTGGCGATTGTTTCCACTGCGAAATCGATTCTCCTCTGCATTGTTCCTGTATGTGTCTGTTGGCGAGGCTTTTTGGTATGCCGCAAAATAGTTCGGACCCATAATGCGTCCCATCTGCTCCCACCTTCGACAGCTCGTCGGCCATTTCATTGCCGTCGATACCGACATGACGAGGAACCCATCTGATTAGAACAGTGTTAGAATTTGCTAGTTGGTTTAGTACATTCACACAGTTTTCGACCAGTCTGGAGCAAATCGTGCTAGAGTCCAGCGCCTTGATAGCAGCCTAACTGTTTGTATGAATATATATAATGTTGTTATTTGGTTGGAGTTGTAGGTTTAATTCCGCAAATTTGACAATGGCGTATACCTCTGCCTGAAAAATGGAGACGTAGGCACCCATGTTGATGCTTTTTGTACACTTGGGACGCTCTCCATATATTCTGCACCCTACCTTATTGCCGGATTTTGATCCTTCCGTGTACCATAATAGCGAGTCCTGTTTCCAGTTTAGGTGTTTGTTTAACCATTGGTCCCTGGTCGGTATCTTCACTGTGAAATATCTCTTGAAATTGTAGACGGGGTTTATGGCATCAGAGATCATGTTAATGATTGGCGTTTTCATCACTGAGTCCTGAATGGCCCTCAGTGCCTGTGACATTTCATATCGGCTCTGGTGGCGAGTCTATAGACGCTAGTCTTCGCCTCACTGCGCACGTGTGTGTGCAGTGGAGACAGAAGTAGTGTGTCCAGCGCGGGCCCCGGGGTCGTGAACATACCCCCTGTTGCCATGAGACAGGCAGTTCTTTGAATGCTGCGTAGTCGGTCGATTGTTGAAGTTTGCTCTGTTTTTCTATTGGTCTCACAATAGCCTTATACATCCAGAAGGCTATCTTGGGTTTTGGTCCCCGTCGTCGTTTCCCTGACAATCGAGAGCTCACTCCTAAAGCCATCTTGGCCTTTAGCAGGGTGTTATTTATGTGTGTGTTGCACGTGAGTTTTTGATCTAGCGTCAAAATAGGATGTACTAATATTTTAAATTGCATGTTACCAATTCTTCCCGAAAGGCGAAATCTTTGTGTAAATGAGCAGATACACTTACAAGCACTTACAAATATTTCATTAGAACACGGCCCGGTTGATAGATTCGAACCAAGGATACACAAACTTTTAACCTTATTCCACAAACGTTTAAAAACACGCCAGCGGCTAAATAGTTTTTTAATGTAATTTTATAGGATATGAACTCAACCCTCGACTCGTGCATAAATGTTCATACCGTTTGGCATTAAGATATAAATGCTAATATTGCTATATGAAAATCTGCTCAAGATGTGGCGGTGATGTGGAAATATCCATTTAATTATAATTTGC
>SJJU01001172.1:0-25713 GCA_012932125.1 Conopomorpha cramerella | reverse complement strand
AAAATGATACCATATTATACTATTGTATTGTAATAGGTGATCCTTTTTGTTCTTTTTATTTTTATACATGTATAACTTGTGAGATATTCGATTGTGTATTTGCTTAACATTTTTTTTTTAAATTGTAAATTTTAATTATCATGTCTATTTTTGTGATTGTTGTGCATATCTGTAATAGGGGTATTCACCAGATTTCTAAAACCAGTGTTCAGTTCGTATGTTTTTACATGCTTGTATTTATGAATGTTTTGTGTATACTCTGTAGATGTGCCTTAAATAAATAAAATAAAAAATAAAATAAATAAATAAGACAATAAGCAAGCTAAAGCCACGTACCTTTCTTCGTCGGGGTCGTCCCAGAAGGACATATACAGACCAGATTGGCGATGTCCTGGCCGAAGGTGGCGTGAAAAGTACTCAAACCGGAGGTCATGTATGAATGTAGATGAAGCGAAAGGGGTATGTCAGGACCTTGACAAATGGAAATCTGTAGTATCTGCCTACCCCTCTGGGAGACAGACGTGAAGTGTATGTATGTACCTTTCTTCGTACCGAATTTCGGGCGGAATACTGTCATTGCTGTCAAATTTTGTTTGTAACGTATGACAGTTCTCCGCTAATAAATGTGTACACGGCTCTACGGGACAGGTATAATGGGGAAGTCATGAACTAATGGCGCTAGTGTTGGTTGACTAAAACCAGCAGTATTGGTTAATCCATTATTATTACCTTACTTGATATTAAAAGTTTAAAACGGGTATTATAAGAGCGATAATTAAACAAAGCTTACCTTCGTTGTTTGCCCGACAAACTTTTAATATCATGTCAGTGCGCGTTTCCTTAAAAAATGATATTACCTTACTTACTTAGGCCCTAGCATACCCGGGGGGTAATAGGCCCTGCAGATTTCCTTCCAGGTCCCTCTGCTGATTATTCTACACGTAAATAAAATTCGACAGGCCGTACGTAGCGCCATCTGCTAATAACCTTTGCAGTTCCTTCACTTGCACCTACTCTTTTGACACAAATGACCTGTCAAAATGTTTTATGTAAAATGGTTTTCAGTTCAGTTTCAAAACACTTTCCAGAAAAATCCCTGAGCATTCTCCGTTCGTGCGAAGACTATCTCCGGGACGAGAACAAGAAGCGCGTAGACGAGTCCCGGAGACCAGGACGCCCCAAGACCATCTCCGACATCTTCGGAGGGGTTGAAGGATCCTTCAAGAAGCTCGACATCGATTAAAGAAATGGGTAACTCCCATTGTTCTACAGATCGTTACGTTATCTGATGTTGATACATCAATGGGGAATTTTCAAACTCCAAAAGTTTCTTATCTAGATGTCGCTAGTAGATAATTAGATATCCAGGGGGACTTCTGTCTAGTTATATTTTAGTGCGTTTTTTATTATCTGGGTGAGTTATTTAGACTTCAGACACTTGTGTAACATGTAGACAAACAATTAAAAAAATACTGTCTGTTAGTAATTTCGTTGACATTTATCCCCCTAATACACTAGCGCTATCTGTCATAACTAAGAGAAACAGGGGCCCTGAAAATTCCCCATTTGTTCGTCCTTTTCTTTCTATAGGAAAACTGGGAGAGAAACTTGTCCCACAGAATATATGAGACATAGGTAACCAAATTGCCTTATACCGGCGCCACACGTATTATTTTATTTATTTATTACACGTTCAAGTTTTATTCAAGACTGCACAGGTGATGTTGTGTGGCGCTCGCTTTAGTACAATTTTATTACCTACTAGCTGTCCTCGGCAAACATTTGTTTTGCCATAGGAAGTCGCCTGTACACCTCGTGTATTGAAAAAAATAGACCTTTTTAAACTTTCCCTGGACTTCCACGTGTAATTCAAGACCAAAATTAGCCAAATCGGTCCAGCCGTTCTCGAGTTTTAGCGAGACTAAAAGTACTGATAGACATGCTACTAGTAAGTAGGTAGGCATGCTTTTGCAGCGATTCCCCTAATATTAATGTTCTTATTACAAGTCGCAGCTTCGATATATTTGTCGTCTTGGTGGTTACTTACCAAAAGCATGCCACTAAGTAGCATGTCTATCAGTACCTTAACGAACAGCAATTTATTATTACCTACTTATCTAATATATAAAATTTCCATGTAACAATGTTTGTTACCGTACTCCTCCGAAACGGCTTTTTAACAAATTTTATATGCGTATTCAGTAGGTCAGACAATCGGCTATCTATTTTTTATGCATCTACCAGTTGTATGTATCCCAATACACGGGGTAAATGGCAACTTATTATGGCAAAACAAATGTTTGCCGGGACAACTAGTACATATCGATTAATACTAACACAGGTAAGCCTTGTAGGTACACAGTTGTACAAGGTTAAATTAAAAACGATACGGAAACTCGTGAAAGTTCACTCAAAGCTCATGATACCAAATTATGACTTTCCCCAAGGAGCAATGTCAAATATGAAAAATAACCATCCATACCAGTTCGCTTTACCATTTACGCGAACCAAACGGTTTGCGTCTACTTTCATAGTGCGAACCGCCAGGATGTGGAATGACTTGCCGGAGTCTGTGTTATCTGCGCAGTACAGTCTGAAGGTCTTGCAAGTCACTGGGGTGAATAGGTACCTAATGAACAAGTGTACTCCTTCGTAGACCACATCGCTGCTTAACATCAGGCAGGATGGTGGTCAAACGCTTGTTCATAGTAAAAAAAAACCTCTGAATATAGTGGCAATCAGCTGATCTATAAGTTTGTATGATAAGGTAACATACACACATCAAGTGTCTAGGGATCAAGAACATTATTTAAATCAAATCTAATCTTTTGGATTTGTCTCAATGACTTATCACCACATTTCGAATAAATTATGAATGAATTCAGTTTCTGTAAAATATATTCTTGATTGCAATCTTCTAGAATATACTTGATCCGTAGACACTTGATGTGTGTGTATTTTGTTTTTGATATAGGGCTCCTTGGGAAGAGTTTTTTAGTATAATGATCAGATTTTCGTCAACGTTCTTGATTTAATTTATACAAGAGGTACTTGCGTACGTTATCCTCTACTGAATAACAGGTACAAAATACTAACTATACAAGGTCAAGAGCGAAACACGAGAGTCACTCAGCCTAGTGTGCGTTACCCCAGCCAGATTTTGTCGAAAATCACATTTTTTTTAAAGTAGATAATTAGAAGTCCATCTTCTTCAATTGTTGTGCTTATTTTTAAATTTGTTTTGCTTATGGTTTTTTAGTTATTTGACAAAAACAGATCTGGCTGCCGTAACGTTACCCCAGCCAGATGTTTTGTTAATTAAAGGGTTTATTGAAATAAACTTTAGGTACATAATTAGTATTCTGAACGAGGTAAATGTTGCCATAAAATTTGAATTTGTATCGTTTATGGTTTCGGAGATATTCAAAATCCTGCTGGGGTAACGTTTACGTGTTCGCTGTATCTCCGAAACGGCTAAGCGAATATGTATAATTTTTTGTACACAGCTTCTATGAATTTGTTATAATTTGTTTTCCAATAAAGAAAAACAAAATAATGCACCGTTTGGAAGTATTTTAATTAAAAAAAAAACTCCAAAATAGCTCCTAGCTCTTCAAAAAAGAGCTCTAAAGCCTTATTTGAAACGTCATTTTGTAGCTTACAACTGCCTTCAAATGTTTGTAAATTTTCATTAGAATCCTGTAGGGATTTATTAAGTTACAACGATATTTAATTCAGTTCTCGTAACGATGCGCTCCGGAGATTTTAAGCCTCCGATTTACTGAGTTCCTTGTGGATTTAAAAGTTGAATAAGATATCATTAATTAGTATTTTAGTTCAATTTCCTACCTGTAAAATTTCAGCGTAATACGATTTGTAATTACCGAGATAATTAAAAGAAAGACATTAGGTAGTGCATGATCATGGCAACCCGACCAAGTATAGATGGTTACGAAAAAGCGGCCGGGTAGTACTTTATACTAACTTTTGAAATTAATAGGATAGTTTTAAACGTAAGTACGTAAAGTACAGTTACGTACAGAAGTGTAAAACGAAAACAATATCATCTTAATTTGAGTATTTTTATTTACAAATCATGTCTTATAACCTTACAAAGAAAAATGCGAAGTACCTAAACACTTTAATTTAGTTATATATTTTCTTATAGCAGCATAATAATTGTTCATTGGCTCAACATAATTATAAATTAACTTCAAAAAGATTAACATTGATTTTCAAATCATGAACTAACAACAATCACATAATAAATTATTGACTGACATTATTATTTTAAGAGCACATTACGATGACTGGCTGGCTAGTATTCTTATAAAAATAGTTTTATTATTAAAATCACAGATTCATCAATCATTATTAAAACTAAATTAAATCACATTGTACTTAGTAAAATGTTCGATTTTAAATATCAAAATAAACTTTCGGACATAGATACAGCTCTAATATAGTTATATTGTTTTAAAATCACAGATCGATAATTTTAAAAACAAAGAAAATATTAGAAATATTAAAAATATTAGACAAACAATCATCCGCCCTCCGTCCCTCGTTCCAAGGACGCGTTATCGACGCTCTCTTTCTTTCTTCAGTAAGTTGCAATGATGTCGTCTCATGTGCATAACTGTGAAGAACATAGAACACGCGTTACACGCGCGAATGCAGCGCGCTATGTACAAAGTCTTCTATCTCTATCTATATTATTTTAAAACTGCAACGGGACCGTGTTTGTGCCAATTAAATATTTCACTATTTTGTTAAGAAATATATAAGTTTAGCGCTTACGTCACAACAGGTTAAATAAGATAGGTAATGAATGGTACAGTATTTTAAGTAGGTAACATAAATAAGTAGACACAAATTAAAAATATATAATTTAATTCATTTCAAGATATACCTATACTATGCTATAGGCTGAATAGTTTAATTCTGTACGCGACTGTATTGAGCATGTAGCGTTATTATACTATACGTTTTAAAAGGTAGGCATAAAGTACTACCCGGCCGCTTTTTCGTAACCATCTATACTTGGTCGGGTTGCCATGATCATGCACTAACTAATGTCTTTCTTTTAATTATCTCAGTAATTACAAATCGTATTACGCTGAAATTTTACAGGTAGAAAATTGAACTAAAATACTAATTAATGATATCTTATTCAACTTTTAAATCCACAAGGAACTCAGTAAATCGGAGGCTTAAAATCTCCGGAGCGCATCGTTACGAGAACTGAATTAAATATCGTTGTAACTTAATAAATACCTACAGGATTCTAATGAAAATTTACAAACATTTGAAGGCAGTTGTAAGCTACAAAATGACGTTTCAAATAAGGCTTTAGAGCTCTTTTTTGAAGAGCTAGGAGCTATTTTTGAGTTTTTTTTTTAATTAAAATACTTCTAAACGGTGCATTATTTTGTTTTTCTTTATTGGCAAACAAATTATAACAAATTCATAGAAGCTGTGTACAAAAAATTATACATATTCGCTTAGCCGTTTCGGAGATACAGCGAACACGTAAACGTTACCCCAGCAGGATTTTGAATATCTCCGAAACCATAAACGATACAAATTCAAATTTTGTGGCAACATTTACCTCGTTCAGAATACTAATTATGTACCTAAAGTTTATTTCAATAAACCCTTTAATTAACAAAACATCTGGCTGGGGTAACGTTACGCCAGCCAGATCTGTTTTTGTCAAATAACTAAAAACCATAAGCAAAACAAATTTAAAAATCAGCACAACAATTGAAGAAGTTGGACTTCTAATTATCTACTTTAAAAAAAATGTTATTTTCGACAAAATCTGGCTGGGGTAACGCACACAAATATTTACTCTCACTTTGGATAAATACTCGAGTAAATACGAGTATTTATGGATATTTATCCTCCAGCGGATAAATACTCGGATAGAAACCCATCTCTAGCTGTGGGTGGTGCTGGTTAAAAAATGTTGTAGGTAGTGAAAGAGAGAAGGAGACGGAGTGCTATAATCCTAAATGAGCTGCAGATGATGATGCAATAATAAACAGTCCGACAAAGATATTTTTTTGACGGGAGTTTGCTTACCCTGTAGAGTTTTATACTTATGTTATGTATTAGTTGTCACATTGACTTTGTCTACTTTTTTCACTAGGTAAATAAATGGAGGAACGAGAAGACGTGTTTTATATTTGGGCGTAACAAACGCTTCCACTGCGCTAAATGGCAGAGAAAGAGAATTTTCCGCGACTACAGCGGGATACAAATTTTGGGAATTGGAAATATAGATTGAAGATGTTGTTAGACGAACGACAACTTTTGGATGTATTGTTAAAATTAGAGCATGAGGGAGAATTATCGAAGAAAGAGCGTGAAGCAAGGGCGGAGGAAAGAAGTAGACGAGATGCAAAAGCAAAAGGTTTGATAGTGCAATGTTTAGCCGACCAATACTTGGAAATCGTAAAAAAGTGCAGCTCAGCGGCGGAGATGATGGAACAGTTGGAAAAGGTATTCGAAAGAAAGAGTGTATTCAATAAATTACATCTAAAACGGAAGCTCATAGGGATAAAATTTAGTTATGAAGAGAAACTGCAAGACTTTTTCATGAGGTTTGACAGCCTCATAAGCGAATTACAAGCAGCTGGGTGTGAGGTGTCAGCAATAGACAGAATCTGCCATATGTTGTCGGCAATGCCATCTCAGTATGAGAGTGTTATTACAAGCATTGATACCATGACCACAGAAAAGGGCATTGATATAGAATTTGTGAAGGCGAGGCTTTTAGACGCTGAGATAAAAGTCCATGGATGTGACCAGGGTGAGCAAGCGTCAGCCCTCATAACATGTTTCAGTTGTGGTAAAACTGGACACCTAGCCCGTGAGTGCAGAACGAGAGCTGAATATGGACGCAGGGACCTAAGAGGAGGAAAATACAACCTAGGAAGAGGAAGATATCCCACACGGGGAACGGGCCAATACTCTGAACAAGCCAATGTAGTTAAGGATTTAGGCAGTGAAAATGAACTTGCATTTATAACTGGCGAAAACATTTTGGTGGTGGACGGAGAAAATCACGTGATTAAATTTTTGGTGGATTCGGGTGCAACTCAGCATTTGGTGCAAGCAAAATTCGAAAAGTATATGATAAACATTGAAAATTTAGAAAGCGTATGCAAAACATTCGTAGCCAATGGACAGTACCTATCAGCTTATAAAAGGGGTATGCTTGAAGTGGAAGCAAATGGTATCAACATATCTATTGAAGCAGTAGTCGTTGACGGCTTGAGTCACAATCTACTATCAGTAAAAAAATTAATCGACAAAGGTCATCTGGTTAGTTTCCATAACAACGGTGTGTCAATCTCTAAAAATAACAAAGATGTAGATGTGATAGGCGTAATGTTTGGGAAGTTGTATGGAATAAATTTTCAGGTGCGAAATTATGAAAGATGTTTAACTACTACGAAAAGTGAGAATTTGTGGCACAGGCGACTTGGTCATGCCAACAGGAAACACTTAGGAATTTTAGGGTTTCGATCTTCTAGCAAAGGGTGTGGGCCGTGTGTCGAGGGCAAGTCGACACGTAAACCGTTTTTACCTACACAGAGGCCTAGATCCAGATATATCGGCGAACTACTCCCCACAGATCTATCCGGGCCGGTAAGTACACCTGCGATAAATGGAGAAGTTTACTTTCAAACCATCATTGACGACTTTTCGCATTTCTGTGTAGTGTATCTACTAAAAAGAAAATGTGAAGCTGCGGGAAATATCGTCAGTTATGTCCAAAGAATAGAAACTCAAACTGGGAACACCGTCAGGAAAATACGATGCGACAATGGAGGTGAGTTCAAAAACAAAATTATTTTCGATTTCAGTAGGGATAAAGGCATAATCATGCAGTATACTCAGCCGTACTCTCCACAGTCCAACGGGGTTGCTGAAAGAATGAATAGGACGATATATAATAAAGCTAGGACTCTCATGTTAGAAACCGGTTTACCAAAATATCTGTGGGGTGAAGCGGTGCAGTGTGCCGCATATCAAATAAATAGATGTCCCTCCTCGGCTATTCATAACAAGGTTCCGGCAGAAATATGGTTTGGGAAAGTCACATTACGGAATATGAGAGTGTTTGGATGCAGAGCGTGGGCCGCTACAGTACCGAAGGAAGGAAAATTTGACAGAAGAGCGAAAGAGATGAGGCTAGTGGGGTACAATGTGAATGGATACCGATTGTGGGATTTTGAAAACAGAAAGATAGTAGGTTCGAGAGATGTGACGTTTGATGAAAGTGATTTCAAATATACGGAGGTGTGCAATGATAATGATGATACGAACGGGAGTGTGGTTTGTGGACGAATAGAAGATGAAGAGCCTAATCGTGATGAGGAAGTGGAATGTGATGATGACAGGTTTGAAGATTGTGAGCAGGAGAATGAAGAGAATGAGAATACTAATGAAGGGGAAAACAGTGAAGGAGTTGTGAGAACAAGGAGTGGGAGACTGGTAAAACCACCAAACTACTATGGCATTGACCCAGAACAAAGCAATCTTATATATTGCCTGTGTAGTGGAGATCCACTGAACTATGAAGAGGCAGTGAATGCGCAATTAGGAACTTGGGAATTTACGGACAGCGAGTTAATGGGTATAAATTGTAAAGCGATTGATACGAAATGGATATTTAGGACAAAGCAGGATGGAACGAAGAAAGCAAGGCTGGTTGCTAAAGGCTTCCAACAGAGGGACACGAATGATTACTACTCGCCAGTAGCGCGGATGTCCACAGTAAGGACTATGTTGAGTCACGCTGTACAGCAAGGGCTGTCCGTGAAACAACTTGATGTACCAACGGCATTTTTGAATGGGGAGTTGAAAGAAGATGTATACATCAAATGCCCGAAAGGAGTGGAATGTGAGGGGAAAATTCTTAAGCTTCGTAAGTCATTGTATGGACTTAAACAGGCGCCATTGTGCTGGAATCAGAGGTTTCATGAATTTATCATCGGGAATGGTTTCGAACAATCAA
Source organism: Conopomorpha cramerella (assembly GCA_012932125.1). Lineage (NCBI taxonomy): Eukaryota > Metazoa > Arthropoda > Insecta > Lepidoptera > Gracillariidae > Conopomorpha > Conopomorpha cramerella. The sequence continues at coordinate 16,682 of SJJU01001172.1, read as the reverse complement.
AATTTGACATGTGCTTGTATAAGAGTCCAGACAGCTGGTTACTCATATTTGTGGATGATATCTTATTGCTAGGGAACTTGGATATTCTGTCGAAATTGAAAGAAGAATTCAAAATGAAGGATTTAGGGGAGGTGAAGGATTATTTGGGCATAGAATGTGAAAAGGAGGGAAATAAAATTATACTTAGACAGACAAAAATGATCAATAAAATATTAGAAAGATTTGGCATGGAAGAAAGTAAGCCAGTAAGCACACCAATGGAACCAAAGTTTAACGCAGGTCAAGAAAAAATTATCGATGTTCCTTATAAAGAGTTAGTGGGCAGCTTATTGTTTATTTCGATGAACACTCGTCCAGATATAACTTTTTCAGTAGCATATCTGAGCAGATTTCTCGATAAACCCACAGAGACGCTGTGGAAGGCAGGAAAACGTATACTTCGCTACCTAAGTGGGACGAGAAATAAAGGGTTAGTATACACATCAGGAGGAAACACTGATCTGGTCGCGTATTCTGATGCAGATTGGGCAGCAGACTCTACAGATAGGAAAAGTACGAGCGGGTGTGCGGTGTTTCACGGTAACAACCTCATTCATTGGTCTTCGCGAAAACAGTCTGCAGTCGCACTCTCCACTGCGGAGGCGGAATATGTGGCGGCAGCCGGAGCAGTGTGCGACTCGATGTATCTGAAAGGTATCGTATTCGACTTGTCCCGACATGAGGTCACACCCCGATTCCTTATCGACAATCAAAGCGCAATCAGACTCATTAAAATTAATGAAAATAGTAGAAGATCCAAACACATTGACATCAAAGTACATTTCATTAGGGATATATATAATAAGGGACTTATTTCTGTACACTATGTTCCGACGGACGAAAATATTTCTGACATCTTTACCAAAGCCTTACCAAAATTAAAACATAATTATTTTTCAAATAAACTGAATATAAAATGAAGTTAGGTTATTGTATATATATATTGTATATTTGTTTACCAATTTTATACTAAAAAGGGTTTGTATTATAAAATTGAGGGGGCGTGTAGAGTTTTATACTTATGTTATGTATTAGTTGTCACATTGACTTTGTCTAGTTTTTTCACTTGGTAAATAAATGGAGGAACGAGAAGACGTGTTTTATATTTGGGCGTAACATACCCCACTCCGGTCTGTCATATTTCGGACTTTACCTTTTTCTTGTTGTAGGTAGTGTTGGTAGTTTCGGGTTTGAAATAATAAACAGCTTTTTTTTCACAAAATTATATTTTGTGTGATAACACCTGCTACATGTTCTTACTGTTATTTTATTTACACGTCTATACTATACATTAGTAACAAATAACATTGATAACCTTAGGGAGCTGATTGTTACATTAAAAATTTACGTTAACAACGCACAATATGTGTGCTGATAGTCGAGAGCGCGCGCATGTGCGACTTCACTGGATGAACTCTAGGTACGTGCGAAAAGACCAAAAACTAAAAAAAAACCTAATGTTAAAATAGACAATCGTAAAAAGATTTGGTAATAAATTACTCGATTAAACATAAATCAACCTAGGAAAGCGTAAACAATGTAGAAACTTACAAAAAGTATTTCGTACAAAAACATGTTGCATAGGCCACTATCGTCTCGCACGCCTCATCAGTATGTTGTATTCATTTTAAGAACATAACCGATTGAACTATCGTCGAAACTAGCAATATTTACAGTTTCACATTAAAGCATATTAAGCTAGCATTTACAATATCATACACAAAAATTAAGCAGACATGATAAGAGGCACTTTGAGACAAATACTACTTTGTCAAAATGGTGTTACTGAGGTCTGAGCGTAACTAAAATACCACAATATACATACAAAAATCATCATAAATTATACAACCATTTTTTTTTTCTTCAATTACACGTTCATGTAATCGTGATCACTAAACACGACGACATTATCCAGAAAAATATTCTTTGGGAGTTAGAATACAAAATTGCAATGCAATGGGCAACAAACACTACATTCACTGCTCAATCATGAGATATCACAGCATTAAACCAATCGACTAATTTTTAACACAAAAACTATTTGCCAAATATTTATTGCACTATTAATTATGCTACATTTCGATTACTTTGATACCTCTTATAATACAGTTTTACAATTTATATTGAGATTTTTTGTACTATATTCAGCGTCTGTTAAATTCTGTAACCAATAAGTACATACAAATACAACAAAAGTCATAAAAAAGTCCGCATATGTTTCACAGTATAACATACCATGGCATTTATAGTAAATAAGGTAGAGAATTATGTACCTTAAATTGCGTTATTCATTTATTTAAGGCAACACCGTGGTCGGCGGTGTCAAGACACGTTTTTATATATACAACTATATTTATTTGTACTTGACTTACATAATAATAATTAGAGTAGAGTTTTTGGTCATACACTTTTGCACTGGGGCGTGTCACTATCACTTTGTCTTGGGCTACCGGCGCATTGTTGAGTTCAGTGTTTGCATTGTGAGTGGCGGCGGCGGGGGGTTGATGTAGCTGTACGTATATACGTTGGGCTGCTGTGCCCTTGGATCTGGCCCGGGGTATTGTACGCCGGGCTGGACATTCATCATCTGCACGGGCAGATTGTTGAACTGCTGCTGGTGTGGCACGGCCCGGTAGCCGTTCAGGCCGTACTGACTGATGATGTGAGAGTTGAGATTCGGTGACATGCGCGAGGTCGGCGCCATTTGCATGTGCTGCATCGGACTCAGGTTGCCTGCTAGAGAATTTACATTTAAGTATGAAGCCAAATAGAAAAGTTCATAACTTATTTCAATTTAGTGGTTTTGTACAGTAAGCCAGTAAGGTTTATTTATAATTTGCACTGGTATTTAAGTATAATTGGTATACATTAAAGAAACTACCGAATGTAAAAGGACCTCGAGCAATGGTCATAGAAACGTTACGTGCTCGTCAATATGAACAACTTCAACTATAGCAAGAACGCGGGAACACGAAAAAAAAATTTGTTCCCATACAAGATAAACAATTTTGTGTCTCGGGTGAACATTTTGTATGGAGATAAAATAAAATATTTCCAGAAAAATAATAAATAATAACGTTTTATGATAAGAGCATTGCTCGCATTCTCCTTTTACACGCAGTCTTCTCTAAAAAAAAATAATGGATGTTATAGGCAAATATAGACATTAAGACTTAATCCAGAGTTTGTATAATACTTTATTACTTACTAGGAGCGTTGCGTGACCGCGGCGCGTCCAGTTGATGCTGGGGGTAGTACTTGTAGTGCGACGCAGGCGGCGTGCCCGCCGGCTGGCAATACTAACACAAGTTAATATCATTCATCAAACATTCAGAAAGTGGAAATTATTATATAATAATTGATTTCTTCCTAATGACTAAACCACCCTCACATCATCATCATGATTTAAACCACATCATTCTCCGACGACTTCTGTAGTCACTTTCACCTACCCTCACATAGGAGGATAATCCATTAGGGAGTACGGGCATGAGTTTATAACGACTTCAGAATTTATAACTTCCAAAACACGGCACAAAAGGAGACATAATTGATCGATCGGCTGGCCATCTATCACATGCAGATAACCTATTTGGCCACATAAACATCAACTGTAGAAGGTGGCCAATGTCAACCAAGAAGTTTGTGTCGAAATCAACTTGTAGAGAAAATGCAATCGTACATTTCCGAGTCAAGGGAAATCGTCATTTGTGAGTTTACTTCCCCTTTAAATAAGACATAGATACACGTGCCATAGATTCTGCCGTCGTCCGTAATTTCCAAATGGGGGTGGGCAGAACCGTATGATCAGACGGCCACATTTAGCATAATAAGAAGTTAAGAATGTCAATATAGGCATTCAGTTACAAGTTGCTTAATCATAGGCGGTATAAACCTAATTCTCCATAAACCTAATTCCATAGTCGGTTCCTACGTCATGCCAGGAAGAAAGGCAACTGATGTAATGTATTTCTTGATGTGATAAATGTAAATTGTAATGTATTACCTGGGCGGCGGGCGGCGTGGGGGGATGGTGCGAGGGCGCCTCGGCCATTTGTTGGAGCTTGGCGAGCGAGCACGAGGGCGCCCAGCCGCCGCCGTACTGCTGCTGCTGCTGGAACGACAGGTAGCCGCTCTGGTAGCCGGCCGAGCCGCCCGACTGCATCACACCTGCTAACAATCATTTTTATGATAAGAGAAAGATGTAAACACCAATTCCTTTCTTTATCTATTCTTCGCTGCAGTCATTTTGAAAGAGAAACAAAAATATACGTGATAGAAGGCGCTTTCGTATTGTGCATGCACCGAATGATAAGCAGATTTTACACGATGTTTTCCTTCACTACAAGAGAGTTGTCCAGCATACAATGTATTGTATATTTAAAAACTCTGAGAAAATACGGGGACGAAATCACGGAGCTGAATAAAATATTGTATTACCATGAGCATGGTGAGCGGGTGGCGTGGCGCGGCGCGTGGCGGGCGGAGTGGCGGCGGCGCGCAGGCTCTTGTTCTCTGCGGTGTTGCCCGCGTTCGCCGTGCTGTTACTCCTGAAAACACACGATATTGTACTTTTAAACGCTGAGAGACACCTAAAACTGTTGGTGTTTTGATAAATTTACGTGGTTTTACCTAGTTGAAAATATGTGGCATATAATGCTCATCAGCTCTATAATGTATGTATAACCTACGACGTCCATAACCTTTAGAGAACAAAATCTTGGAGATACCTCCTAAGATTACTAAGGCTAACAGTGCTTTAAAAAAGATAAATCTACAATAAATAATAATTAACATACCGATTTCTATTGTTGATATTCTTCTGCTTCTGCGGCTGGCTGGGCTGCGTCATGATCGATGGTATGTGAATAGACGAGTGAGGATATTGGGGGCTCGGTGCCGGGTGCATATGCATCATTGAGCACGGCGACGCCAAGTCCGACCCAATACTCGTCGGTGATTCCAATCCCAACTGATTGACATCTATATCGCACGCCTGGTACTGAACAGAATGCACGGAGTTGGATGTAGAATCTGGAGTATAAACACCCATAGACTGCAATGCCGGACTGACTGATTCACACATCTCCTCCTTGTGGTCCTTCGGCGATTCCTCTTTCTTCGTCTGACGGGACTTTTTGTCAATATCAGCTTTCTCTTGTACGCAAGGACCGTTCTGGTTGTATGGCGTTTTGCAGCCCGGCGAAGTTAGGACTTGAGGCGTTTGTCGGTATTCAGCACAACTCGTCGCTACTTCTTGGTGTTTCACTTGGCGTTGCATCATTTGTTTCATTTGAGCATCCGTATTGTGATTTTGTGACTTTTTGTTGTCACATTGTGTTTGACAGCTCATAGTGCTTTTGGATTGCTTCGATTTACATTCGTTCTTCTGCGTACATTCAGACTTAGATGTAGGGGCTTTCGTTTCCTTGAAGTGTGGTAGGCCAGTAGTAGCGTATATTCCTGACGATAAGGCACCGTAAGCGATATTATGGAAATCTTTCTGGTCATATTTCGGATGCAGTTTTTGCGGTGATTTCTGCATTTGTTCTAGATGTGGAAGATTGAACCCTTGAAATTTATCTAAATAATTTTTGTCAGTGTTTTTCATATCTAGAAACCTGTTGTCCCATGTTTGTAGACGGTGGTCCCACGGCGGCCACTGATACTGAGCATGCGTGGTGTGATAGTTCGGTATTTGGTTCATAGCAAAGTCTGGTTTGGGCGCAAGTTCGTTGTCATACTTGAATTTAGGCAACATTTTGTTGACATCGCTATGTTCTGCTTTTAGCTGCGATGTGCACGTTTTGTCATGTTTTACTGAACTCGTTTTAGCGTCACACTTGGTGTTCGCCTTGTCCTTTTTGTAATAATCCTGTTTCTTCGGCGCTTCATTTGTTTTTGTGTCTACTTTATTAGTTACGACCGCTGTGTTTATAACATTTATGGGAACTGACGTCTCAGGTTTTCTCGCGGGTGCGTTTTGTTCGGGAAAAAATGTTTTGGCAGGCTCAGGTGTGCTTCTAGGCGTGCTTTCATTTTTAGAACCTTTTTTGTCAGTTTTCTCCATTTTACTTTGGGCTGAGTTAACCCGGACGTCTCTAAGCTTACTTTTTTCTCTTGGTTTTAAATTAGGATCATTTTTGTCCTGACCCACGCTCATCGGACTAGTCAGAGGGTTTGGCACTGTGTTGCCATTGCCATTACCGTAGTTAGGATCTAAATCGGGTCTTTCCATACCTATGTTGACAGAAGGGTTTGCGCTTTGACACCTGGGCATATAATTTGGATCAATGTTGGTCATTTTGGTAGCTACTGGGTTAATGACTGGAGAAGTAATGGGATGTGGCACTTCTAGTTTTGTCGTAGTTTTACTGATCACGGGTGCACTATCTGGCATATGCGACATTAAACTGTTGGATTCACTTGTTTTCATTGGCTTTTCTGTTTGAACGGTCTGTGATTCTTTTCCAACTGTTGTTCTATGTTGTAGATAGTTCTGTTGTGCCGTCGATACTTGTAGTATAGTCATGGCCGCATTCACTGCATTTTGAAAATTGTGTAATGGCTCTATGATGTTTCTATTTAACGTATTGTCATCTTTTCGGCTCATATCGTGTCTATACTGTTGATCGGTCTCTTTGTTCGGGGTGGTAGGAGGCTGAACTTTGGCACGGTTTGCCTCAATAAATGAGTCGTTTTTTGGATGTTCTATTTTTTTTACATTGTTGGTTAAATCTCTGCTAGGATCGAAATTCTGAATGATAGACTCAGGTTTGGAAGGAGACTTTTTATCTGGACTGGACTTGGTTTCGTCTGTAATTTGATGTTGTATCACAGTCTCCTTTCTCATTTCTTTTGTTGGTGATTCAGGAATTAACTTCTCCGGCGATCTTTTAGGTTTAGGAGACTCGCTGATCACAGCTTTCTCGTTTTTCTTAGGAGAGAAATTCTTCTGTGGTGATATTGACTTATCAGACTCGGTTTCGACAACAATTGTTTCAACTTGTTGAGTATTAGGAACAATTACTTCAACTGGAGGTTTACCACACACTTGTTCACCTACTATAGGGTCCAAGACGATATGAGCGTTTTCTGTGGTTACCACTGGTATAACCTTAGATGGACTTTCATTTTCTTGAACTTCCTTTGGTTTATCATTATTCTTTTGAACTGGAGCTATTGCATTATGCTTTGGTGAAGGTAAAGGGCAACTCTGACTGTTATTATCATCAGATTCCGATATAATGATTGTCTCCTTATCATCCAGAACTGGTTTTCTGGGAGACTTCATTTCACCATTTGGAATCTCGTTTGTGTTCTTTTCCGATTTATCCACCAATTTTGTCGGTTCCGAAATTTTTGCTGTTTCCGATTCCGCCTTGCTTTCTTTAACTTTGGGTTCAGTGCTTACTTTCTCTGAAGAATCGATAATAATTTGCTCCTTCTCTGCTAATGATTTCGGAGAGTCCATGTGAATACTGTCTAATTCCATATCGCTTGTATGATTATCTGTACTATTTTCTTCTACGTTACTAGGCGATGTTAGTTTCTTCTTCCGTTCATCATTTTCATCAACATCCATTTCATCATCAGCTTCGCCTGATGAGTCTTCTGAACTTAAATCAGTATGTTTCTTTTCTTCAGATTTATCTGCAGTTTGGCTTTCGGCCATTGGTTCTTCTTCATCAACAGATGCCTCGGTCTTTTCAGTTTCTGCCATAGAGTCATCAGATTTATACTCATAAGCATCAATCTTTGATTCCAATTTGGCTTTTTTCACCGGCGTAACTGATTTGGAGCCTCGTTTTGCTTTAGAAAGTCTTGGACGCTTCCGCGACCTGTTCTTCCAAGGCATTTTTCTTTTACTTCTTGGTTTTACAGAATTTGTTACAGGTGTGGTTTCCGTCAGCACCTCACCAAGTTCTTCTTGACTATCAGATGCAGGCTCTTTACTAATACTTTTATTCTTATTAGACACGGGTGTTTCCTCAGCAACTTCAGTTTTTGCTTTCAATGATCTTCTTGCGACACTTTTGCTCCTTTGTCTTCTAGGCGTCTCATCTGTCTTTCTTTCATCTCCTGTGTTTGACTCTGAAACGTTACGAACAGTTTCTCGCCTTCTTTTACGACCGGTTTCAACCACCGCAGCAGTTGGAGTAGTTTGATAGGTTTTTTCACTGTATTTCAATGGTCTTGTTCTTCTTCTACCAGACGATGTCACTTCTACTGGTTCCGGTTCTGTCGATTCAGATTCCTTCAACTCTGTCTCTGATTTGACTTCATCTGGTTTCTGGACAGTTTCTGCCTCAGTAGCCGTATCCTCGCTTTCAGTCTTTTCAGCCTCATCTAGCTCTGTCTCCTGGTCAGCAGAATTATCTTCAGGGGATTGGAAAGGATTCGTTATTGGAGCTAAAGGTGTCCATCTCAAACATTCAGGGTCGATTTCTAACCTAGGTTTACTCCTTAGCTTTTTCATGTGATTTTCGACTTTATTCCAATCTATACAGAGCCCCAATTTTAGTGAATCTTTATTAGGTATGTACCTGATGAAACCTAACAATTGAAAAGTTGATGCTACGTCGTTCATGTGCATTCCAGAAATCTGGGCGATTTCTTCAAATGTAAAAGGCTTGTTTTTGTGATCATCCAAAAATTCCAGAATGATCGACTTCCAATAAGCATGGTACGATACTCGCCCCAGATCTGAAAGAGGCTTTTCTGGTGTACCGGGAATTCCCTCTTCTTTTGATAACAGATAACCTGGAGACAAAGAATAGTAAATTAGAATGTGAATAATTTAACACAGCTGCATATTAATCGTATCGGGAACATTCTAGTATAAATGTAGGTATATGTTTTAATGTATTCAATAAATTGCTGAATGTTCCAGCTAGTGTGAATTAAATAATGATTTCACCACTCACTAAAATGGATGAGAAACCTCCCGTAGCCCTGTCTCTGGTACTGCGGCATCGTCATAATGCAGGATACGTTGTACTTCTGCTGGCAATGTTTTTCTTTAGAGAAGTATCCAACAAGGTGGCAACCCTTTGCGTCGTTCTTCGTCAGTACGTAAAACAGGAATGGTTCGACATCGTAGTACAATGTTTTATGATCTAAGAAGAGTTTCGCCAGAAGGCAAAGATTCTGACAGTAGATTTTGTTCGCGTTTCCATCGACTTCGAACACAGATATATCGTTGCATCTGTAGATCTCGGTGGCCGGTGGATGGCGCCAGAGACACTTGTCTAAATGCCTCATGAGGACCGCTCGACTCTTTGCGTACTTCAGACAGAATTCGCAGAGGAATAGCTTTGGTAACCTGCAAGAAGGAACATCACACTGAAATGTACGGTTCGAGAGATATAACCAAAACTTCAATTGTTGTAACTCCAAATTCAATTGATGTGAGACAAACAATAATACAGAGCCTTAGCTTTATTTTCTGGAAATGCTTAAAGACGGTACAAATGCCGAAACGCTATATACAGATACAGCAACAAAGCAATAAAAAGTACAAGAAATAGACATTTACCGAGCATACTCCTGCGGAAAGGGGCTAGAATACCAAGTCTCGATCTCCCACTGTCCAAACTCGATGGCGGCGGGGCACCGCGGCGCCGAGTGTACGCCGGGGGTCGCGGCCGACGTCAGCGCCTCGTCCTCCGTGCACCCGGCGGCCGACTTGGCCTGATTGAACAGGTCCGAATCGACCTCCGTCACACCCGGCGGTAGCCTTTTAGCTTCTGAAATTGTATGTTCTTTTATAACTGTTGGTGTGGGATATTTCGGAACGAAAAAATGTTTTATTTTCGTTTTGTTTTTAAAATTATAAATAAATGTACTTGATCGTATTTCTTGATTTACGATAGGTTTATTTACATTGACGATTGTAAATATGTATAATAAAATCATAACAAGATAATATCAGATACATTTGATATTCATGAAACACGAAACCAAATGAAGAATGTTTGGGACAAAGAAATATTTAATAGAAATAATGTTACGTTAATAAACAGCTTGTATCTCCGGTACATAGAGAATTTGCAGATTACAAAGAATATTGATTATGGTTATTAATATAAGTTTATAAGTCAATTAATATAAATGTACAGGAGCTACACACCGTGGTACACAAATAAGTGTTAGAGTTCATTCATCTCTTTCATTATAATATGAGCAAAGAAATGTAAGCTATGTTAGACACCGCTAATTACATGGTACTGGTACAACCGATTTATACGAATGAGAAGAAAATGTGATGTTAAAAATGAATGAACTATAACGAAATAACAACACAGAAGAAATTAGAAATATACACATAGAACATGCTGTGACACCAAGAAATCAAAATAAAAATTGCAATTAATATCAACCTAAAATATTAGAAAACCAAAACCGAAAACAAAACAATGTGTTACGATTAAAAAAGAAACAAACTGTTAGGAAAATGTAAAAAAAAGAAATAGGATAAAAAATAAGCCAATGAGTAGGAAATTGTATTTTAGATCGACACTTGGACTTAGATGAGGCGCAAGCGAAAGTGCGTGGGCGCCGAAGTCAGCCCGAGTGGCGAACAGTCGCCATCGGCGCTCGCCGTCTCTAACACTAACTAAACACTAGCAATTAATCATCAAATTCACCCTTTAAAAATCCCCCACCCCCCTCACTTCGTCTGACGACATCCGGTGAAACTAATACAAACCTCACCACGCGTGTTCGTGTAGCTTCACAATATTACGTTACACACAAATCCCGTTCGACCATCACTATACATAGAATTTACCAAAGCGTAAGTATGATAGCGGAAAGTAAAGAAAATAAATGAAGCTGACTGGCACAGATCACATGAACTAGGCTCAACTACACTGCGGTGTCGGATTGGTTAGGTTGGTATGTCATTTGTAAAGCCAACATCGCAGTTTGGTCGAAGCGGTATTGTACACGTTCGGCAAGTTCTATGAGCGTTCGCGAGTGTCACGGTCCTTCGGCAAAGTGCGGCTACGCGAACAGCGTGGCGAGTAGCGGTCGGAGCGCCGGCCGCCTGCCTCGGTCATCCAACGGACACTTTCGCCTCGACGCCTCGCCACAAGCGAAACTAAACGATATGCCCTCGACGGCGGTCTTTGTATTTTACCGAAATATGCTCAAACAGTTAAAATTATTTTACACGAGTGTTACAAGATGATTGAGCATATTTCCAATACCAAGATCGTTGGTCCACGCAATGGAAACCAAAAACAGCTGAACTCGTCAAATTCAAGACCGTACCATAACTCGGTATTGAACCCGGGAACGAGCGCACCGTTAGTGGTCCGCGTGCGGCAATCGCTAGGTCTTAGCCCGGGCGGCGCCCTTACCATTGCGGCCGGAGCCCCGCCCGTGGTCCATCGCGGCCGCCAACAGCAGTTTCTCAATCTGCGGGTCCGACGACGACGCGGCGAAACCCGCCCGCCGCGCCCAATCACAGTTCACATCACTCGGGCTCACTTCACGACTAACACTCCTCACTATCCGTTCCACTTTCAACGACTCCTGGTACTCTTTGAAGGTGCGGCGCGTTTCTTTGAGCACTTCGCGCGGCTGCGACGGTTCACGGTCGGGTATTTCGCGTTTGACGGAGCGCGCGCGCGATTGCGACCGGGAGGTGTTACGTATAGAATAAAACTCGGAGAGTCCGTCGAATAGCGTTGTTAGTAGTCGGTCGGAAGCGCGGGAGCGTCGTCTTTTAGGTTTTTTTTGTATTTTTAGGGCCTCGGCAGCGAAGCCCCAGGCGGGCGCGTCGTCCTGCGCGAGCCTGGCGAAGAGCGTGGGAGCGCCCGGAGCCCCGCTGGAGCCCGAGCCCGAGCCGGAGCCCGAGTCGCTGGAGCGCCGCCGCTCCACGCGCAGCTCCACGCCCCAGCCCTCCCACTCGCAGCGGCGACGCTTCACCACGTTGAATGCTGAGAATCTGAAAAACTTTTGTTTCTCCTTGGACATTCTGTGTTCGGAGTGGAGAGGCGGCGTATCATTACCGTCGGAAGGTTCGTCGGAGTCGACCGGCGGCCGCGGTGCTTTCGATCGCCGCCCTTTCGGTGTACCCCCCATCGCGCTCCTGAAACAAATTAATACAATCCATGTGTCTATATGCCACAAACAAAATACATTTACTCACAGATATATTTATTGTCACTTGCTCCATGTTTTTCGTCACATATTTGCATGTTGTACCTTGACACATTTGTATGCAGAACACGAAGAAATTATGTAAAATAGAATTAAGTCGAAAATGGGCTATTTTTTAATCGAATTTTTCGTCAATCTCGGCCAAATCTAGCCAGAAAGTGTACAATGTGAAGTGTCAAATTGGCCTCTCACATTTAAATCTAAAGTAAATGAAATGCACTTTAAAAAATCTAACACATCTGAGCAAAATAAAATATTTTTTTGAAGACTACACACATCAAAAGTGTCTAGGGATCAGTACATTTTAGAAGATTGCAATCAATTTACAAAAACTGAATTCATTCATAATTTATTCAAAATGTGGTGTTAAGTCATTAATACAGGCATGGGGAATTAGGTAGAAGACCAATCCAAAAGATTATAAATTAGATATAAATAAGAGAATAAAAATAAATAAATTAGATTTTTTTTAGAGCTAATAATGTTCTTGATCCTTTTTTGATGTGTGTATATCCAACAGTGGAGGAATATGGGCTGAAAATGATGATAAAGACATTGGAAGTACATATTGTACAAGTTAAATAATAAGAGTAGGCATGCAGAGCTAGCTCACTTGTTGTGCGTGTCGTGGCAGGTGTCGCAGCGCCAGGGCGGGCGGCGGCAGGCGGGGTGCGCGGTGCGCGAGCAGCCGCCGCAGCGCGCCGCCCAGCCGCGCTCCTCCGCGCACCACGCGCAGCGCGCGCACTCGCCGCACGACCACCGGAGCGCCTGGGGGGATTCCACAACTTTTTACTCTCGACACGAAAGAGTTGCAAGTACTTTATTCTCAGACCAAAATTAAGACTTTCAAATCCAAAAACGACGTTTTAGAATAAAACAAGACAACAATATGAAAAACATACACGAGTGAAAGAGTAAGAGATAATATTTTCTGTCCTTTATTACATAGTATGATATAGTTTGATTCAATCTGTAATTTTGTTACTAACAGTGACAGTTTGGATCCAGAAGTACATCATTCTCCATACATATCGGTGGAAGTCTTTTTTTCCAGAGTGAAGATGGTATACATCATGCATGTTTTGTTTGGTCTGAGACTTTATTCTATGATCACTCATCTTCATACTCACTCTCTGTTGCAAGTTTTTTTTTAAAAGATAATTTAAAAAAAAACCTGCTGCCTACTTTTTCCAATTAACTGCAGTCATATTGTCATAGTTGAAGTATTTTTTGTAGGTAGATGTTTAATGAATGGCACAGGTGAACAAGTCTCGCGGCGGCAATGGCATACAGGCCTTTTGAGAATTAGTCCATTTTCAAATTTAAAAAAATTTACACAAAGTGACGAGTACAATATGGTTTTTTTTGTATCTGATAGTTGACAAGTTGAGTGAGAGGCCTTAGGAGTGAAGCTGACCACTTACTAGTACGATACATTTTTTATTGCACAGAACATTAAGATAGATTTGATACCTATCATAATTCACTTCCGAGGGTGACCCTAGTCTCTTTCTCCCTAGTTTTATCATTCAGATGCAATAGATTAAAACAACCTCTGTCCTCTTACCTTTAAAGTAGTTTGATTAAGATAATCAAACAGTTGCAAACATGAGGGATGTGCATATGACTTGCAGTGGCTACAACAGATGAGGGCCTCTGCAGCTCCACTAGTGTTCTTTGTTTCTGTTCCCAAGCACTCTGTACAGACAGGCACACCACCTCCTTGGATCTTCTGAAATTTGATATTAGTTCTTAATTCAATTGTTCTAGTGTGCTTGGATGTGCTAGTCACCTCCTGTGCTATGGGGAGGCGTAAGACAGGGGAGGTCACCATTAAAGACTTAGTTTGGATGAGACAGAGTTAGTTTGGTTGGACAGAGTCAGAGAATAGGCCTTCCGCATGCACTATACATTATTATATCTACATCTTAGGTCATGTTATAACACAAACTTTTTATGTAAAAACATATTTTTAAACATAAAACATATTTTAAACATAAAAAGTTGAATGCTGACTACCACATTGAGATATGTATGTTTACATTCTCTTGGTTAACCATTAGAATTTGTGTAGCTAGTGCCTCTACCTATCAGGCTTTGGTGTTACAATGTGTGAAGTGTATTTTTCTATTACTGACTAATTGATACATGTTCTTAGCCTAATTAATATGTATATATAGTATGACTACTTCAAACAAATATGTGACAAAACTAAATAAATAGTAAAACCCAGATATTACACAATGTTACATGTTTTTTTTTTTAGTCACAGTTAAGCATTATCTAACCAATCTAGAATTTACAGCTTATTATTAATATAATAGATAGAATAGAAGAGTAATTTCAAGATTTATTCTAAGTGAAAGATGCAACAAGTAGCAATGTAGAAACATTAGATAGTTTGTTTTGAATTATAGAGCAGTATAATGTGAGAAGGTTGGTTCGATTTATTTATATTGGATCTCTTTTATAGAAATGTTATGAAAAAATTGTATGTGATGCATGCATCTGCAGTAATAGTGCATAAAATAAAATCATCATATACACATTCCATTTTACTATTTGTAATGTTATGACAGTTTTCAACAGAACTTACCCTTTCAGATTCTTCTCTATTCTTGTGCTTTTTATGGGGCCTATCAGCAGCAGGTATATCAGAGGTTTTGTATCCACCGGAAGTATGAGTAACAAGACCTCTAGTAACTGCACGCTTTGCAGCAGATCTCAACACTGCCTTAATGTCCACACCATCTTCCACTATCACTTGATAAGCTTGCCGTAGATGTTTTTCAATACTTGACAAACTTGATCCATCACGCTCACCTAGCTCCCGGACAGCCTTAGCTACTGCCCTAGAAATGTCTACATCAGGAGCTATGCGTAGGACTTTACTCTGAAGGCCACCAGGGTCTTTGTATGAGCTCTGACCCTTATTGTACACTTTCAGGACTGCACCGTCGCGCACTGCACGCTCCAGCCGCTCTGACACCACATCTTCATGATAGTTGTGGTGTTGTCTGATAGCATGACAAATACGCTCGACACTTGGCCGCTGTTTCTGAGATCGTATTTTGTGAATGGCCTCCAGTATCCAACGCTTCCACACATCCTTTCCAACATCGTCTGGATCGCTCATTTTCTGAGGAATTATTTTGAAATGCCGTACACAGAGTAACGGTGTTTCAAATGCGAAATGTCAACACCCATTTTATTTTGGCGCCTTGAGCGAAGTTCCATTTTTTGTAATGGAATTGCGCTAAATGTTGCCGGTGCCTCAAGGGCCACGGCGTAAGACGCCGGTTCAGAGCATGACGGTTTTACATAGAACGGATGACACATCGAAACCCGCGAGCGGGTTTCGGCGGAACTGGCAGACGACCAATGGCGGCCATCTTGTCTCCAAGTAATTTACGTAGCAAACGATACACGCTATGTAATTGTCCCAAAATTTATAGATTGTTCACTCAAACACTTAGGTTTTCACAGTTACTTATGTCCTAAAAGGCTTCAATTAATATATAATTTAAGCAATTCACATTTTTTTTGTTGTCTTGTATACAATGTTCTTTCCGGTTTCAGATTATCCGTTGCACCTTCGACGAAAGTATAAACAACACATAAACACCACTTCAAGGCAATTAACGCAATATTATGGCTATTTTCTCATAAATTGCAATCTAATTAGCAAGATTTAGGATTTTTTTCATGAAAACATCCACAAAACACTAACAAAAAGACATTTCCATCAAAATGGCTATCAATCAGTTTGCTATATGAAAAAATGATTTTAGGATGTCTTACAAAAAAGTATTGCCACAAGCTACAATGAGATTTATTAGACCATAGACAAGAGATAGAAGTTTTATATCTTGCCCATCAATGCTGCTGGCTGCTCATTACATACCTACTTTACCTTTTAACTCGTGTTTTTTCTTGTTTCGATTTTCTTACTTACATGATTGTTATTGTATTACATTAGGTACTGTACCTACCTAACGTTTATGTTGTATTCAATTTTTACTTTGTTTGAAGGAAGACGAAGTGACCAAGTTTGAAACGGGCATGCTTCGGTGGTTTGGGCATATGGAGAAAATGGATGAAAGTCGATTGACGAAAGAGATTTATATGGGTGATGTAATGGGCCGGGTGAGTAGAGGTCGCCCCAGAAGGACATATACAGACCAGATTGGTGATGTCCTAGCCGAAAGTGGCGTGAAAAGTACTCGAAACCGGAGGTCATGTATGAAAAGATGTATGAATGTAGATGAAGCGAAAGGGGTATGTCTGGACCGTGACAAATGGAGATCTGTAGTCTCTGCCTACCCGTCTGGGAGACAGGCGTGAAGTGTAGTATGTATGTATGTATGTAAATTTTTACTTGCAATGAAATTAAATTATATAATGAACATATGTGGCTTAGTCGCCGGGTACTTTACCGTAATCGCGAGGTTTTGGATTCGAATAGCCTATGC
>SJJU01001171.1:77271-87954 GCA_012932125.1 Conopomorpha cramerella | reverse complement strand
TTAGACCTTCATTACACTAAGTTAGAACACTTCATGAATATTGGTATTATTTACACCCCTAAAAGTTATACGTTTTCTCTTTTTCATCATCAGCTCATACTTGTCCACTGCTAGACATAGGCCTCTTAAATTACACGCCACTGTAATTTGTTTTCGGCTTCTCACATCCAACTACTGACAGCCATCTTGCGCATGTCATCAGTCCACTTTGCCTGAAAGCGTCCTACACTGCGTTTGCTGCGATGCGGTCTCCACTCGAGAACACGTTTGCCCCAACGGTCATCGGTTCTACGGCTAATATGGCCGATCCACTGCCACTTCGGCTTGCTAAACTGAAGAGCGATAACTATAGTTCTCTGTCGGATCACTTCTCTTTTTAACATTTCAATAAATGTCAAAGTGTGTGTGTATAGCTGTTGTTACTGCTGCTGATGTTTGGGATAAGATTAGGATTAGTACACATTAGTCCTAATCCCAATCTAAAACCATGTACCAAATTGTAAATGCTTTCTTTCTCGTAAGATGTTACAGTGAAATTCCAAAAGCTTCACTAGTACGGAAATGTACCTAACCATGACCAAAGTCTGAAATATGTAATTGCGCGACAACAGAGCCCTCTCTGATACTACCAGGACTCGTACCATAAGGCTTCAAAGTAATATAGTTTACGCTTTATGACAGTGATAGTGTTATACCACTCATCTAGCGCTATCCCTCTGACACATCAAGTAAAATTAAATATTACTGTAAGATCTCATGGTACGGGACCAGAGAGTCAAGTCTGCTATACTTTCGTAGTTTCATCGCTCCGGCATCGCAGCGTTATGTGCATCGGTGTTTTTAAGCGATTTAAAAAAATGAAGTTACTCAATTCGACCGTATATAATAATATGATGTCTTATGTTTTTTCGAAAAATTGGTCTTGTGAACCGACTTTGATGTTTTTTTTTTTGTTGGAAGACATTTCAAATGAGGTCCCATGAAGCAGGTGCGACGAAATCTGGGATTGTTGATGGCAGACCAGATAAAGGCGACTAGTAGGTATTGGTTGAAGCAGTTTCTTTTACTTAAACTAAGAAACACCGTGAAATGTTAGTCAAGAAACCAGCAATGCATCACACAATGCAGCATGCTTCGAGAGCGATGCAACTACTAAATTGTAGCAAACTTGTCCCCGAGGACCAACAAACTACCGCACATATATCATAAGAGCACAATATTACAGCACAAAGCTCACAACGTCGGAGCACCGACATGATGGATGTGCACACACATATTTACAGCACTCGGTTGAATGTAACAACATATTTACTGCCATCTAGTGGACGCAAATTGAAAGTTACTGCCCATACTGCACAGAGGATTTGCTAGATCGGAGTGAAGTATTGCGGACTGCGATTATGCAGTACAGAGGTTGGCGAATAGGGTGGCTTTTGAAAATTCTAATTTAGATTGTTTTGTACTAAAAATGTTGCCATAACTTGTTATATCTGTGATTATAAGAGCCCATTGTCTATAACTGTTCTTGTTCTAATTCAGTCTGTCCGGTGGAATACACTTATATTTTGTACTATAATAGGAAATAATGAGTCAGTGGCCTTTTATAGGTACACCTATTACACTTAGCATATATTTTATCTAGGTTACCTATCTTAGTTTTACTTTAAATGACCTTAAGTGAAATGAACTGTATTTAATCCCACATAAAGTATAATGTAAGTTTCATAGTCCTAAAATTCATATGAAATCATCATCTAGGATCATGCGTGTCGATGTCACGACACAAACTTCGACCATACCTCGCCGGCTCACGTTTCAGCTACCAGAATTCCAAGGTGAGATGTCCAGATAAGGGGTCCACAAATGCCCGCTTTACCAGACCATTACGCACGTCATAACCATTGGTGTCACGTGTAGCTATGTGACACGGTAGGTAGGTATAACTGGCCGGTTATAAAAAAGGAAATTAAGTTTATTAATGGCCAGTTCTTTTATGTTCTATACCGCTTACCCACTACCTTTTTTCTGGCTTTTGTAAGTAAATCTCAGACCATTGCGCTTACCTAGTACCTACCTTTTTATGTGGTTTTTGTAAGTAAATATCAGACCATAGACAATCAGACTGACGTTTAAAATAAAGCTAGACAACAACATGGACGACATATTTTCCGTATCTTACTGCGTAGCAGGGTACCTGTGGATCCAAACTCTGAAATTGGTAGTAAAAGTGACATTTTGGATCCAGATGTACATCAAGAAAGAGACAAACGGGTTAAAAAAAGGGTTAAATCTTGTTGAACATGAGAGTGCTATGCGGTCTCTTTTGAACCCTTCCCTCTATAAGATTCCACCCATGACTGCCGAATTATCGTAAATAATAAATCTATGAAAATCGATTTTATATAAAATAACGTATTTCATTACAAACTTAATTTAGAACTGTAACGCTTCATTGACCATATTTTTACACATAGGTATATCTCAATCGATATAACAATAAAAATCTACTGTGTCTGTTTTACTGTCCGTAACACATTGGTGTTAAACAAAAATAGATTTCCGTAAAATTTTACCCCTGTGTGCCTTGTATGTGCGTATTGAAAAAACCTTCTCCTGTAAAATGTATATTTTGTCACTTAAGTCGGTGGTCATGGCTCGATATTTTTCCGTGTTCGATAACTTACACTAAGCACAATTATAACATTAGAGATCACAAACACGAGGTGGAATAAATCCAAATAACATAACAAAACCCACACTAAAGGCACATTCCATCTTATCCAAACAGAAGATGGTCGTCGCATTTATCACAGTTGGGTATAAAATAGACTCAGAATCCGGTACAGTGGCGGTCTCCTCAAGTCAAACGTCACCATTTTAACAAGACCTACGCCACTATGGCAAGTCCACACAACTATCAGCTCTATATACAATAGAAACATATACCTCGTCTAGTCTAAGTTACTATACATAAGTCCTATTATCCATGCGCCGTAATTCTTGCGTAGTGATAAATATAGTCTGTTCAGGGGCTTAGTGGTCGTTAGTCTGTGGACGCACGGACCAACAAAAGGGTTTGTTAGTTGAGATTATGAAAGAGTGCCTGCGAGGGCGGGAACGATAGATCTATACGCTTTGTGGATAGTTTGAGGATATTTCTTCGATTTCAGAGAGTTGTGATCGAAGAATTCCAAAAAAAAAAAACCAAACGAAAATTTCTATAGGTAGGTAAATGCAGATTTAAGTTCGCGTAAACAGCATTTTTATAAAGTCATCAATCGCCGTTTTTCAAATGATTGTTAAAATTAAGGTATTATGTCATACAAATATATTAGAGAGAGATAATTTAAAATTGTATGTAGCTATGTAAAATAATATTATTCTCCGCCTAACAAAATAGATTTACCTACGTAAACCATTTATTTCCACATTTCCACTAAGCGACTAATATATTTCCATATGGAATGGAGAAGGGACGGAGAGGCCCAGCATTGGGGCATAGTTTGACTGATAATTAGGAAGGTAGGTACTTCACAACACGTGTATGCCTACAGAGTTAAAAACTGGTCTTTTAAAACTAGTAAACACTCAAATAATTTGACGTCATTGAATTAACTGTGAGACATATTTGAATAATAAGTGAATTTGGTTCCATTTTCCGGTACGTTCGGAAGCGCCTGGACGAGGAGGCCCTCATGATCGGAAGCAATAATTGATAGCAATTATTTTGTCCTGATTTTCTCTGTAAAACACGAGGAAGTTTCTAGCATTAATTTTATTGTATTCTTGTGTAGGTAGAAGCTGTCCAAGGCAATAATTGTAATCCAAGTATGCAAAGGAAAAGTCACAAAGCATTATTGGCGGTGATTCTTCACCGGTTCTCTCAAAGTTTCTTTTGATGTCCTGGTTTCATTGCGATTTTTTTCTTTTCAAATAAGTTGCCAAGCGTTTAGCCACCATCCTATCTGTTATCTACGATATAACACTTTTACCTATTAGGTACCCATTCACCAGTACCTACTGCGCAGTCAAACGCAGACAATTTTTATATAGGTATAGAAAGTTTCAATATAATCTTATGGCAACAAATCATGTTTACTTATCTTAGATATCCGATATTGTCTGTGGGGTGAAAGTGGCTGTTATCTGAAATCAGATCTCAGGAATTCTGACTCTAAGTCACGAAGACCGAGTCCCTTAAATGGAACAGTTGCTGCCTGGAACTATGTACAGTCAGCCAAGAATCTGGTCTATCACCCTAAGATTGAAACTCTAACGAATGCCATAATATGTAATTAAGATTAATTAGTAACTTGTCACGAGATAAAAACTGTACTTATTGTTTATGGGAGCCAAGCTGATAGACATTTTTGCCTACACTATTCAGCCTTGTAAAAGTAGGTATTCAATTTTACTTTGGATTACAAAGACTGTAGTATCCCTGAAAATAGTACACACTACCTAAATAGATAAATTAAAAACAACATTCAAATGAGTAGAATCAGAGACACGTGTGCGCATAATACTGCTCCACGCGGTATATTAAATCTGTCGGCCATATTGGAAATCCTACCGCACTCGGTAAGATATTGCGGTTGTATATTAAAGTTTTCCTGCTTCTATTATTGCTCTCCCTATGACGTGTCACATGCACCCTGTATTTGTTTTCTCTTTAGGATGGGAAATGCGACTTCAGCAATTCTGTCTTATGAAAATTCTCCAGAGGGTTTAGGGCCAGGGCTACTGTTACTGCTACTGTTTAACTTAGTATTTTAGTGCAACGAAATAAAGGCCATAATTCAAGATTTCATTATCTGCCTTCCGAATTGTTTTCAATTGAAAAAGGTTTCTTTTAATTGAACAGCTAATCAAATGGGATATTGAATTGAATCAGGCGTAACTCCATTGTTATTATAAATGCTTTTCTCTTTTTAATTCCGCCAACCTGTACAAAATGTTTTTTCGTACAATGGATCCACCCGACCGCATACAGGATCATGCGGAAAAATATTACATTGCAATTTCGCCTTTCGCGTCAACGCGAGGCATTCTTAAGCAAGCTGACCAAATTGTATCTTCTCCTAGTATAGTCAAAATGGAAATTCAATAATTTACAATAAGTAAAACCATGTGACAAGTCTCAAGCCTCCGGCATGACACCAGAGGCCGTCAGGTCATCTGCATGTCGGATTCAAAATTATTAGGACTCAAATCAAGAAAGTCCTAAAGACCGAAAACGTCGTGGTTATCTGATAATGATAGAGTAGTCAATGGAACAAAGATAACTTATTAACTTATTTAAATAATTTATTATCTACTTGAACAGATTCCTGGTTCACTTTCTTTCGAAGTTAAATAGGGTAAATAACTAAGGAACAAGTGCGCTCCATCGTAGTCCACATCGCTGTTTCAAACGCTTGTTCACTGTGATAAATAAAAACTTTCTTCACGAGGCGTAAAATTAAGATTACTTACGAAATAAGATTACTACTACTAGATCACCTAGGAAACTCATTTCGTACTGTTGTGTGGTCCTTTAAGATAATTACCTATAGTGAGCAATCAAACAATTTTTTTTTCAAGATTCAGATTTATTATATTCAGGTGTTCTATTAAAATATCACCGTACAGATTTCCAACACTAAAGTTCAACAAACTCGTCAGAGGCGTTGAACAGAAAGTCCTTTCGAAAATTCCTATAACCCTTAAGCAGACACCTGAGCCCACTTTCCCGGTGTTGATAAAAAGTTGTTCCGACGCAATGAAAGCCTACCGACACATACCGATACGTTGGCATTTCGACATACCTACATACCTACCAACTGGTGATATAGCCTTTGCTACATACGTGGCCTCACTACAATATTACACGGTAAGCGCCAGAGTAAACTGACCCGTACATTGTATGAAAATACAGACTCAGGAGAGGTCAGGTTTCAATGAAGTGGAAAATTAACAACGTTCGAAATTTGAACCTACCAGTGAAATAATATTGTGTTAATATTCATAGTCATGAAATGCTGTACAGTCAAGTTTTGATTGAGCGACACTTGGGTAGGTATTACGTTGAAAATTGCAAGTTTAAAATTACTAAGTACACTACATATTGTATGGAAGTTTTTTTGTTTTGATGGCCGCGTTCTAAAACAAAATTACTTGCAAAGTGTTCCCATGCAGTGTTTCCAACTTATTGAGAGCAATTTGTCATCATGTAAAACTCTGCGAAATATAATTGGTTACGACGTTAGAAATGGCCTAATAGGTATCATGTCTTTAAAAGTTCTTTCCACCATCTTAACAATCTTGTAATTGAGTTTCTATGCAATACCTAGTTACAATAGATCTAAATAAATGTGTCACTGAATAAATGTGTCACCACCCCAGCCCAACTATTCCCGTCGTTGGGGTCGTAAGAGGCGACCGAGGGAACTCACCAGGAGGACGGGCAGAAGTGCTCTCTGTGAGTTAAACCACAACACCACTGCGATCGTCAACCCGCCTGCCAAGCGTGGCGGTTATTGGTATTTCCCCCGAAATTATCATGGAAATCATTGGGAAGGCACTCTTGATGGTGATCTAAATGAAACCAACTTACCACATACATTCAACTAGCAACTTCACGACTGCAGTAAAGTTACAGTATAATAAAAATAACTTTACGCAAGCGACTGAAATTCCGTGGCAATTTTTCAGCTGAATTTCCCGAGTTCTAACTCACGCCGGCCCGGCTTGGCCGAACTTTTCAACTACACTAAATAGCACTTGTGTCTGCGTTACTGCAGTGGGGTAGAGTGTGTTACAATGAATTTATGGTAGAAATTTTCCACTGAACTAGATTTTTTTTGGTAGAAAATATTATGCAATGCAGATTGCTTTTTGATTGGAAATATTTTGGCAGGCTTTCAGAATTAGGGCTATTAAGTAATAGTATAGTGTATAATATGTGTATAGTGTATATAATGACGCACATTTTTAAGTAGGTAGTTTCTAAAGACTTACTAATGATGTTCCTATGTTAAAAATGATCCATGAACCTCAACTTAGAATACTTATAGTTACTCATGTATAGTAAATTATCAATTCCTTTTTTGCGCACATATTGAAAATGAATTTGAATGATGCGTTTTGTTGTTTTTTTTTTAATATATAACTAAATATTAATCAAAAGTGCAACTGATATTTCAAATTACTATCCGAATACCAAGCATCGTACTTTGATAAACTAGCAAAAGATTTTTTGTAAATAGGTGTTTACATCCTATCGACATATTATTTTCACACCCTAATGCATCCAAAAAAAAAAGTTCAGCTTGCGTGTCAAACATCCATAACGAAGGAGCACCAAAAATGCATGTTACGCAATTCTCACTCCATTTACGTAAAGATATGCCCCACCACACCGTCACAAATTTCCAAGGAAACCATAAAGAGTCAGACATCGACGCCTATCACCTTACCAAAAAAGAAGAAAAAAAAAAGGATTGTCCAACCGATGATAAACTGGTTTTCGTGCCACAAAGGATCCTGCAATCCATCTTATCACCTCTCCCTGTCTAACGCTAGCAGTGCTTTGTGTTAGAAAGAGACGAAGCCACACAAGGGATCGCCACACGGTCGGTATTTATTTCTTAACTTGTTTTAGGTGCTTTTCGACTTGAGGCCTAAAGCGGTAATCAATCTGGTGCTTATTCAAGGGTCATTTGCATTGAATTATTATTTTGTGTGCGAGCGCGTATTATTGCAAATTATTGCTTCAGGTGCTTCTGTATTTTTAATAATAGGTTTGACTTTGAATTGATCGGCTCCATTCATTACGGCCCTTCAATATATCATATTGAACTGCTGGTTAAATGTTTTAATGTTTATTTCATGAGGTGGAACCTGTCGAATTTCTTTTTGCTGGTGTCGTGAGATACAGCGGCGAGGCCCAATGCCGTTCAGTATTATTTTACACTTACAGAGCTCAGAGATTTTTCGACAAAAAAATGTGCAAATTGTTTTAGTTAACTCTCAAAGATATTATTTAGATAGGTACTTATTAGTGGCACTAAAATTACATAATATTATTGGGCAGTTGGTTGATCTATTGTTTTTACAAATGACAAGAAGTTCTATATCATGTTCTCAATCTATGTAGATCGATAATACATTTAGAACTAACGATACACATGCTCATAAAGCCATTGTTATTTTATAAGAACCACATCGGGAAATGTTTTCATTCTTCGCAGAATGGGATTATGGTAAGTTAGATGAGGTAGGTTCTTATTACATAATTTAATTTCTTTTAACTAGTAGTAATTTCTTTCTTGTATTTGACTAGCTAATAATTGTGATTTTAACAAGGTAGGTTTTATTAAGACTTTTACGCATGGGAATGTGGAGTTTGCTCTTTACGCGACTGTGTATGTCAATGCTTATAAAGAAAGAAAATAAGACCTAGTTTAATACTTTCGCTGACACTCGACTTAAGGTAATAGAAATTTTATTGTTACTATGTCTACAATACGGAAGTGTCAGCTAAAGGGTTAAGAACCGTATTTTGAAACTCCTACCAAGCTGCTCCTACATCTGATCAAGAAACGTTTTGTCTCGTTCTAATCGTGTTTGTGTAAAAGAGTCAAAGAATTTTCAAGTGACCCATGAATACAGACTATTGTTTTAAAATACGTGCCATAATGTTTCAGAAATCTAGGGACCGTGTGTGAACCATGCACGAACATTATTATAGGAACTTATTACATATTAATTTATTCCTAAAACTAATCCACTAATGTAAAACGATAATTTCAAATGTCCCGTCCAGTCTCTAGGTCGCCATTTTGATGTTTACCCTCTTGGTTCAACGCCAACTGATTAGAGTTAAGTGACTTGATTTAGTTATGCCCTTACTTTTTTGCAATTATAATGTGCCGCTCTACATAATATTCTATGCAAAATTATTTATGAAAAAAATGTGAGATATTCGTTACCTAAACCTGGTAAATGTATTATGATGAAACTTAGTAAAATTATAACCGGGATTACGATGTAAGCAACCGATAACAGTTGACACCTAATTTCCCACGAAAAAGCATAAAGCGCGGATAAAACTACTAGTATTAATAATTCCTAATGTGGTGGACTGAATCTTAGGATCGATGCCGTCTAAAAACAAAAGCCTAGACTTCAATAAAATTGTCAAATTATAAAGTAGTCATAAGCATCTATGTCTTTGTCTCTTTTCATTTACATAAAAGGAAAGGACCTATAAATACAACCTACCTCATTTTGCTACCTCTAAGGAAAATAACTCCTACCGACATAGATGAATGTCCTAGCCTGTTCAAAGATATATAATAGCTCAGTAAGTAAAATATTCCCATGACAGTTACTTAGGTAAAACTAACACCAGCAACGCTGCTGAGATAGCCTGTGTGGCTTAAGGAATAAAATAAGGCGGGGCGCAGACGGCGGCATCGCGGCCGGGCGTCTGCGATCTGAGTTTAGCACATAAATCTCACGCGGTGTGAAGCGACCAACTAAATCATGGTAGTGGTGGGCTGAACGTCTCGGATGGAGGGACACTACATTCTATTCTTTTTTTTAAAGTTGGTTTTTATTTTCTTTTTAAATTATTTTGTGCCAGCAGCTTTACATACCTACCTACTGGTTTCATTTTTGTTTAATTTTATGCCAGTCGTGTTTTATTATTTTTTCTATAATTTGTTCAATACTTCAACATCCCAGGGGGTAGATTTTAATTGATTGCGTTTTTAGTTATACCCACGTTGCAAGAATTTACGTGTCAAAAAACAACACATCGACTACATGCTTTGGCAATTAAGGGTTGGGTACCTAATTATCTTAGGTTTTTTAAAATAGTTTCAATAATTTAAAGATTAAAGTAAAAATGGTCTTCGTTTTTATTCCCCATAACAGCTTTCACAGTATTTAAAACATCATTAAGAAACTTATATATATACAATAATTTGACACTTAAAATAAATTAATCATTATTGTTTCAAATTAATCGAAATTTACTCTTATTAATTGACAATTTATTGTCTATGTCAAATTTCCTTGAGATATTTTCATCTGTATCAAAGCTATGTAGTGAGCTTAACGAAGTCGCTTTCCATGCCAAGATCTTTAAAACAACACTGCCGGACTTTGGTGTGGTTTTCTTTAAAAGAGTAATTTTAGTGTAATTATACCTATGTACCGTAGCAGCAAAACACTGCTAACAATACATATTGGCAAAACAACGTTGGGGGTCAGCTAGTTCTCAATAAAGTGTATTTCAGTCAAAGCAAATGATAGTGGCACCCCAACGATATCAATTGTACGGGCGAGTATTCGCTGGAGGCACGTAGCGCCCACTAAATAACGTGAAAGAGTTATTGCGGTGGGCCGTGCAGCTCCTTATCTCGCTGGTGTGCGGCTCTTGGCTTAGAAACTCGCCTCTTGCAAGTACCCAGCCATTTATGAGCTTAAATATTGGTAGGTATATGTAATGTTCAGTTTTATTTCGAAGACAGTTCAGGTACGATTCTAAGTGACACGGTAAATGTTTTTCAGTACAAAAAATATTTCCTGTTGAACATGAACCTATTTATATTAAATGTTTAAAACGGGTATTATAGCGCGAAGATTAACCAAAGATAAGCATTCAGCTTACCTTCGTTGTTTGCCCGACGTTTC
>SJJU01001171.1:0-76757 GCA_012932125.1 Conopomorpha cramerella | reverse complement strand
TCTTTTTCAGAGCCTATGTTACGCAACGCAACGCTCGTACGGTGAAGGACAACATCGTGATGAAACCCGCACACCACAAGGTGTGTGAACCCTATTACGGCGATGGGCTCACCCCCTGTCACGTTGTGTTAAATACGCTTGGTGAACCGTGGGCATTTGCTTATTAAGCAAGTGCCTCTGCCTACCCCGCTTTGGGATTAAAAGGCGTGAAGTGTATTTATATTTTATTGATTTTTTTACTAAATACATTAAATATTCAATACTAAACGCATGAAAAATTCAATATAGTATACATTACATATTCAATACTAAACACATTAAATATTCAATACAAAATACATTAAATATTCAATACTAAATACATTAAAAATTCAATACAAAATACATTAAACATTCACTACTAAATACATTAAAAATTCAATACAAAATTCATTAAATATTCAATACTAAATACATTAAAAAATCAATACATAATACATTGAATATTCAATACTAAACTGATTAAAAATTCAATACAAAATACATTGAATATTCAATACTAAACTGATTAAAAATTCAATACAAAATACATTAAATATTATATTTTGTATGTAACGAATAAACTCAAAAAGTACTGGACCGATTTTATTTATTATTTTTTCATTAGAAAGGTATACACACACATATCACACATTTGCATACATACATTTGTATGAAATACTGAAACAACGCGAATGAAATCGCGGGGCTTCCACTAGTTGCTATTTGTATTCTGTCATACTCAACAATAAAGTAAAAGGTTAATATTATTGTTAACTAGCTGTCTCCGGCAAACATTTGTTTTGCCATAGGAAGTCGCCTTTGTACCCCCGTGTATTGGATGAAATACACCTTTTAAACCTTCCCTGGACTTCATTAAAAGTTATGTGTATAATAACAATTGCCGGTATTCAACTAGTTATATATTATATCTAGTCCCAATTATTATACCTACTAGAAGAATAACTTAAGGTCTACACAGGTGAAGGTTGGGTATGACATGTCCAAAATAAAATATTAATCACATTAGAGATTTTGGAAATGAGTTCATGTATACATGTATGTATTCAGTAGGTACGTTTAGTATGCAGTAATAGTACTTAGGTAAAGTGGCTGTAGCATAGTAGGTGATGTACCCAGTAGGTCACCCGATTTACAGTCCGTAGGTCCGAGGTTCGTGACATTGAATGCTAGTGGGATCTTGTCAAAATCAGAGTATCGTTAGGAAATAATATAAAAATACAGCACCTCGTTCTACCACTCTTTATTCATCATAAAAAAATTGGTTGTAATATCTGTATTAGTTCAAGAGTTATGATGCCACAGATAGACACACATACAGGACAAACCGACACACAGAGACACAGGTCAAACTTATAACAACCCTCTTTTTGCGTCGGGGGTTAAAAAATAATCTCGTCGTAGTCAAGGGGATTCGTTTTCCTGAAGATCATTTGTAAGAATTTTCAAATTTCAAATTGCTGCTTACCCACATCTAAAACGTCATTGCGAATCTTATTATAAAATACCTAAGTACTCACTCGGTTATCTCCGAACGCACACACACATTTGCCTTACCATTATGCTCTGTCAAGCGCGCATGCAACTCTCGTCTCTATTATACTATCGTAAAGGCATACTTCGGCGTACTTCACGCTTGGCACGGCAGCTTCCAAAGGGGAAGAGGGGTGTGATTTATCATCAAGCAATGCAGCAGTGGAGTGCAGTTAGTATTGATTTCCAGTCGCCCCTCCTCTACATTGCACGCACAGAATGGCGGCATGCCAAACAACTGTGCCAATGCCAATAAATGTATCAAAAATGATACACGCTACAGCGACGAGCCACTGTGAAAATTAATGGAAAAAGAACACACACTCAACCACTAACCATGATCAAAGGTGCACGTTTTTTTTTAAATCGCAGTCGTAAATCAATCGCGTAATCAGGAAAAAAAAGAGTTTACGGCCGGCCTAGATGTTCTTGAGTACCTATGTACTCTACAAAACGATATTAACGGCTGAAGAGGCAATCTGACCTCGGAGTTTAATATATTGTATTTAAGCCCTGCTCTGTGTGTTCATATAAATTGTATTGTAACGTTAATCTTTTGAAAAAAAAATTCTAGCCCAATTTTTTTTAAATTAATTAATCTTAAAATTAAATAAAATTTCACACGTTTTGATCCCAAAATAGATTAGGCAGAGACAGGTATAAATATTATTTTCATTATTATCTGAAAATTTTTTCAAAACAATTAATTAGGTACTGGCTAAAACATAGCGGTCGGCTTTAGCTTTGCAATTTAATATACTAAAAAACGTACTAAGATTAATTAAAAGTTGTTTTATTTTTTCTATTCAGATTTAAAATCTCCTTAGGTACTTAAAAACTGTGTCAGAATTGTCACCTACTTTGAGGAAAGGCTTTGGATTAAAACTTTTGGTTAACTAAATAACTATTTCAATTCATTTCCGTAATCCCATAATGGGGAGTAAAGAACTATTGAAGACGTTGCTCCATCTACGTTGATCATATGAACTAAACTTATTAATCAGTCAACTTTTCTCTATACAAAAGATACATTATTATTGATGAGTTACTACCCATTTACATATTATTCCGGATACCAAAAAAGCTTGTGAACGATTGAAATACTATCGAACACCCCGCTTCCATCTCCTAAAAATAGATATCCCTGATATTAATATTTACCACTTACTTAACAATCAATACATAGTATAAAAAGTCTGTCCTTGTGCTATGGGTAAATCTTCTAAACTACGCAAACCGATATTAATGCAGTTTTCTTTAGTAGATAAGAGTGATTCTTGCGGAAGGTTTATAAATATAATACTTGCATATAATGACAGAGAAATATTGTTAATAATAATGTATATTGATAAAACAACGTTTGCTTAATCAGCTAGTCTATACCAACAGTATAAAGAGGAAAGGTTTTATTTTTTGTTTAATTTGAATAGGCTCCGAAACTACTGGACAGATTTGAAAAATTCTCTCACTGTTGGAAAGCTACATTATTCCTAAGTAACATAGGCTATATTTTATCCCCAAATTCCCGTGGGAACGAAAAAACGCGCGTAATACCGCGCGGTACAGCAAGTATATTATATTTTAAGTTATACACATCTATGTAACCAACAAATAATCACACTATAAAATACCTACATGGCACGGTGCCCTATTCTAATTACCTTAATTACGTGACTCCGAAAATATGATAACTCATAATAATTGTATGCATGTGTGTGTATATTATCACTATAAGTCACACACGATACATTCTGTCGCTGTGTGCAACGAACATATGGTATGATTTATGATGAATTTGACCTCGGCCAGCCCCGCGTACTCCCTCATCGGGTCGACGACCTGACATATATCTGGGCGACACACATACGCCTTATTCAACTAGGTAGGTATGTTATGACCTACAAACTCAGATATGATCGGGTTTTCTGTTATAAGCTTCGCTTATATGCGAGGGTCGATAAGAGCAAGACCGTCCGTGGTCCATTGGTCGGGCATTTAACTTGCAATCAGGAAGGTTGCTGGTTTGAGATCGGCTGTACTGGATAAATACCAATGGTACTCTGTTTTTTAGAGCCTATGCACGCAATGCAACGCCCATACGGTGAAGGAAACATCGTGATGAAACCCGCATACGTACCATAAGATTTGTATGCCCTATAACGGCGATGAGCTCACCCCTCATGTCTCCAGGGCCATGTTAAATATACGCGACAATTGTCAATTGCTATGACAAACCAGTTTACATTGCGCTGACGCAACGAAATTGATGAATAACATCCAATGGAAATGACGCAATGGATATATACATGCCATTACAGTTGACAATAAAATTGACGTGTTTGTTAAACAGGGCCACTTCACTTCGAACCTTAACCCACAGACGACTCCTAACCTAACTACAACTTCGCGCTTCCACGACTAACTAAGGCGTAGCTATATATATAAATTGTAAGGTTATCGCCCCATAATTCCTGTCGCACCCCGAATATCCCTGAAGTTGGCTTTTACGTAATGTATTATCTAAGGAAATACAACGTGTAATATTACTTTTACGTTCCACATCAGTAAGAGACAGGAACCCGTCACTAACACTTGTGCTCTTATCGCTTTGTATTCGACAAAAGCTTTGGATCCATCGTTGTCTTGTAAAAGGCACCAGTACCTTTTTCAAATTTCAAATTCCTAAGTTTCGGTTGCAATAAAAATAATGAAAAACAAATTCTTGATCTAATTTCAGATAGACGGCTTTCGAATTTCAGTACTTTCTTTTTACTATTTTGTATTTTACCTACCCGTATGTATAATGTATTTGTTAAAAAAGGCATGTACGTGCACTGTTGGCAGAAAAGTGATCTACCAGTTTTGAAGAAACTTCCTGTGTCCTGCTAAGAGTTCTTATAATTTATTGTGACAAGTAAAAAATAAACGTTAGGTTAGATTAGAATGCCTGATTAAGGACATTCATATAGGTTTCAACCTAAGAGTGGAAGACCAGATTCTTGTAAATATGACCAAAAAATATAATATTTTAGTTTTGATGACACGTCCTCTGAAACTCAAACATCAATAAGTTACGGTTCATAATGTTTGGAGAAAAATGAACCTTATTGTGCAAAGATTTCAATGCTACTTTTCCCCTTAGGATTGCATACCATCTTCTTTGGCGACAGTACATTACATTCGCATATAAATATGTATACTTTTCCATGTAAATAATCACCTGCTACGCACATCTTCCGAACAGTTATTATTACTCGAGTTAAAGTGAAATAAAAGAGTCGAGTGACTTACGATTCAGCTGGTGCGGTGTTGAAGAATTATTCGATGTATCGAATCGTTGGGTATCGATAGTAGGAATCTCTTATGCCGTGTTCAAGGAGTACGAATGCTGCATAAAGGCCTCACCATGGTGTTTTTGTGCTGAAGGATTGTTTTAGAATTTTTTTTTTTTAATATTCAGATACATACTGAAATTATTATTGAAACGTTGTTTTGCCAATATACATTATCGATAGTATTTCTCTGTTGTTATAAGCCTTTCTCATGAATCACTCTGTCTACTAAAGAAATCTCATCAAAATCCGCTACGTAGTCTTAAAGATCTAAGTATACACAGGGAGAGACAAAGGAAGAAGACTTTGTTCTATACTATGTGTATACGATGTTTTTATTACGAACTGACATTTTATTATTTAAATCATCATCATAAGCCCATACTTGTCCTCTGCTAGACATAGGCCTCTCCAATTGCACGCCACTGTGATCTGTTTTCGGCTTCTCGCATCCTGCTTTTGCCAGCCATCAGTCCTACGCTCAATTTTATATTATCTAAATATCCCATAATAGTCCACCTTTCATTAATTTCATCCAGAACTTTGTGGGTATGTTTTAGAATTGTATATTATGTACTTAATACTACATATTATAATATTAACTAAAAAATATTACTTAATATTTTTTTCCTTTAGAATGAAGTATTGTTCTCTCTTCATTTATGTGACTTTCTTCTTTGGCTTCGGTTTTTGAAAATCAGCAAACATGGAAATTACAATTTGAAAACAGATTTACATGAAGCTTCATATCAAGCTACGTAACAGTAACAGCAAAATATTACCTTATAGTTCAACACATATTAATTCGTACTCGATAATTCATGTTAGCCAGCTTCTGGTAATTTTAGACTTCAAGTGATGAGCCCTTACACATGTTTATGGAATGTTTAAGATACAAAATCCTATGGTAGGGGTTAAGTATCCAGTCGACACCTTGGCGTATCGAATGGAAAGTGATCGCTGCTTAGACAAGTTACAACACTCACGTCCTGACCAACGTAACTTAAACGCAACTTAAAACGAAAGTTCATACTTCGGCCATCTCAAGTTACACGGCAGACGCGATAACCCGGCAACATTAAAAATGCCCACTCAAACCTGCCGCGTAGGTGTTGCCATGTTTTTTTCACCACATTTCCAAATAGGTGGTGCGCGAGCTCAGTAATTTATTTTTTACACTGGCAACATTAACGAGTTCCTTAAATAACTGCCTGCCTCCTTACACCATACTTCACGGAGGTACACGGTGAAGTTTCACTTGGCATACCATATCCGTGTGGTACAGACATGTTACATGTATTTATTAGTTCGGTATATATAAATAAGGCGAGACACCGATCCTTATCAAAATCATGTTATTTATTCCGCTGGCAAGCTCGTATTTATCTGTGTAGAGAACGCGTTTCGTGACTCCTTTAAAATAAGTAATGTGTTCAGTGATATTAACTTATGGCTCGGGTACACACTTCTTTTTGAATAGATGAATGAATATCGGGCCAATATCTTGCTGGGTACAGTCGACGCCACGCTGCGTTCGTCTTTACCTCGTAGGTTTAATACAGAAGAAATCTAAAAAAAAGAAACCCATCTGCCACGAATAATCTAGATGGGTAATAAACTCGTCGATTGAACCCTGAACATTCATTGCCAATGTTTAGTAACAATAAGTAGCTATATTAGAAACTTAGAACTTTGGGTTTATAAGGCGTGAAGTGTACCTATTTATTTTTATATTTTTGAACTTCACCACCCAGCAGTAAAACCATGTAAAAAAGTTGACTGGCAACTTACTTTCCATGTCGAAGTAATTTCGTAGGTTTTCTTTTAAGTTTTTTCGTCTATTAAAGACTTGACTGCCTATGGGATACCTATAAGGGAAGCCAATTACAACTAATCAAACCGAATATACCTCAACACATTTTTCACATACGTTGCCTATTAAAACAAGTTGTAAGACTTTAATTTATTTTTCAGCGATTTCATTCAGCATCGCCCGAAAACTGTTAACGACTTATCTTTATTTCTATACCATTTCACTTCCTATAAACCAATGCCATATCCAAAAAGCCTTCAACTTGAATTTACCGCGACTGTACCTATCTGTTTACGTCGGGTCTCGGCTTTCGTAATCTAAGCTTTTTCAGTTCCATTAGGTTATTTATAACGACTCAAGATTGGTCGGTGTCAATGCCAGCGCGGTGTTTGTTTTTATTCGGCCGAGTAGCACTGTCTTATTAAGCGTACTGTTAAAAATTACTCTTATATTTAAAGCCACAAGAGTCATTTTCATGTTGAATAAAAATTTCGTGTGAAAGAAAATCGTTTGAATCATACGTATGGTATGTACTATTACTATGACGGTTTAGGAAAGAGTTCAAATTGTAGTTAAATAGTGTTTAGCACGTTGTGACCGCGGTTTCACCCGCGGCGAGTGGAGTTTCCGCATCGGTTTTATATCAAGCATTTTACTTTGTTGTGTGAATGAGATGGCGGTGAAATACGCTTTGATGAAACGTAATAATGTATGTTCTCAATGTTTTTTATTCAATGTGAGCAGTGGTTTTCTTTATATGAAAATTAAAGGAAATTTATCATAAAAAAATGGTTTTTAAAGTGGTCTAGTGGGTAGAGATCGACCGAGAACTATGCACCTCGACCTCGACCATTGCCATATAATTCCTAATCTGGTTGAAATTCGTCTTTCTAGTCCCGTTTTCTCCGCCTACCACGTTGCATAACAAGGGTGGGACGTTGATAAATAACCTACCTACACTAATGTATTACCTACCTCTACCTACAGTTGCTTTTTTTCCCCCATCTATATCGAGTTAGGTAAATAAATAAATGCCAATGTAGAATAAATAATGTATCATTGGACATTTTAGTATAATTTTCTTAATTAATGACACTTTAGTCAGACATTCACACATATTTAAATATGACAAAAAATATACTATTTCACGTATTATTGGCAAAAATGGACAGAGGATATGCATAGATAAGAACCAGATAAATGTTTGATAATTTAATTTAAATCGGTACGTAATATATTGCACATTAAATTGCAAATCAAATGACAAACAATTTAAATGAAAATATAAATAAGTGTTAGCGAATTCTTGTATTGATCGCGAATGATCAAAATAGCCCTGTAACAAAAGAAATGCTCACGGCAAATAAATCCTTAATTCATTTCAATTTCAACTGTAGTAAATCGTCATTCGCGTGACAAACTGCAATTCTTTGCTTTAACCACACTCAGACGTATCAACCCGCTGATTTAGTGCGGAAATTCAGACTTCAGGTTGTGCAAGAAAAGTTTTGTTTTTCTTTAAAATTGTTGGTTGGTATCCTTTGTTCTTTGTTACAACAAATTTTACGACCACATTTACTTTTTTGTTGATTGTGTGAAGAGATTTGGCACCTGTACTTTAGATACTAGTATGAAAATTAAATGAACATTGGATAGGTAAGAAAACGAGTATGCGATCAACAATTTTGTAAGAATAAAGTACTGTCAGACTACCTGCACTTTGCAATGTACATGATCTGATACTTAGAAAAATATGAAATAGTTAGAAAATAAATCAGTTCACACAACAAACGTAGAGGGAACAATTCTCTTGATATTTCTTTAATGAACTAATAGAAAGAGAGCCGTGGCTCTCTGGCTTTGCCGTGGGCTTTTCTAGAGAGATAGTGAATCTCTTTTATCCCCAAATATCACTCAGTTCGCCTTCACGCCGTCTTTTTATTTCTAGACGAAGGATTAAAATTACACTTACCTACATACTAACATAGTATATTTATTCAAACAACATAATTCTCTCCATTTCAAACCCTTTGGCGACCCACGAAAATCCGTCCCTAATCACCCTTGATAATCTACCACGTTCATATACATAGGATATTCGTTACACAGAAAACCACTTAACCCGTGAGAGGAATTTCTGGAATAGCCTATAAGAGCATCTCGGCGTGCTGTTTACACGGGGAATTCAATTTATTTCGCTGTTCATTAAAGACTTTTGCAGCGGGGGGCTCGGGGTTGGTTGCCGGGGTACGTTTTTGGAGAGTGGGTGGTTGTGGTGTGTTTGGATGCCTACATAGGTACTTGCAGTACAGCAGTTTTTACTTCTGAACGATCAATTTAGTAAACTAAGCTAAGTTCATGAGTCAATAGTCAATACTCATGAACTAAGGATAAAATCCTAAATTATTATGGTATTGCTTTCACTTGAAATTAAAAACAAAAAATTGTTCATTTTATTAAAAGTTTAAACGGGGTATTTCGACGCGAAAATTAATCAAAGAACTGTTTTGCGGGTATTACTCGTAGTATAAACTTTTAATACGATGTCTTTATTAAAAAAAATACCGTTTTATTTTGTTACGTGACTGTAGGTATTCTTAGTTGTGATCGTCTATTCCGTTAAGTTTTACTAAACCAAGTTGAATTAAGCTCTCCTAGCGTTCACTAGATATAACTGTCCGATAAGTTCTAATTATAATTATATGCGCCTACTTATCAACTTTTTCCCCATTGAAGTAAATGTGGAGTTTTTCTCACGTAGACTAGTTTGTTTCACTATAGGATAGTAAGATTGCAATAATACAATTATAATTTACACATATTTATTTACTTATCTATGTCTTTGTTTTAACCACCATCAAAATCACTTGTTCATAAATAAACATACTAAATTAATTGTAGGCTTCTGAAACTAAGGAAATGATCATAACTTCCGTGTTTCACCACTTTTTTGAGTAAATAAGATTTCGTGATGCGTCGTTTGAATTAGCTTTAAGCAAAAGCTCTTTGGGTGAAATACCTACCCGTGGTGAACTATAGGCATTAGCTTAGCATGTGTGTCTGCCTACCTCGATTTGAGATTAAAAGGCGTGATCTGTACTATTTTTTTTTCACGCCCATATCCCCAATGAAAACTCTTATATTATGTCTGTGCGTGTTTCATCAAAAAACAAAGAACCGAAATGTAATATATATACTTTAAATTCACGAGACAGTGTAATAGATAAGATACTATATTATCTATTTATTTTTACGAATGTAGACGTACCTACATCTATTTTTAAAACTGTTGAAGAAGCCGTATCGTTGGCCTTTGCTCGCGTTTTATTCAACTCGGTAATGTAACTACATTAGTAACAGGAAATAAAATACTTTTTATCTATTAAATTGGCCGTGACTAAATAATTTTAGATAATTTAAAATCCATTAAGCCTATTACGTTGGAAAGAATGCCTAAGGATCAACTCTAGACATGGCACATAATCCAATGAATTACCTATGTATTTACCGTTAAAATCAATGGAACCACTTAAGCAAATCTGCCTAAATAGTATATTTTTCGTCACGTTATAGAAAATACCAATAGAGTAAAATTCCTAGTTAACGAGACTTTGAAAATCTGTTATAGAGGGTACATAAACTCACGTTCGTAATGCACAAAAGGGCGTGAACAGAACCTTATAATCACAAGAGCCCTTCGGCTATTCTGCTCTCGATATTTAGCATACATAGGAGTTAAGAATGTCAAAATGGGTCTTAAGGTACATGTTTCTAACTCATGTCCTGACTAAACCTAAATGTCTAGATTCCACAGTCGGTTCCTACGACATTCCAGGAATACAGGCAACTGATGCATTCTATTTAGACAAATCTCAGATCGGCATGGAACAGGATATTGGGAATAAATGGCAGTCCATCACCCAATAAGTAATTCTTTTGCGCTCCATTTACTTTTACTCACTTTTAATCTGTATATAGAAAGTAAACAACTGGTATCAATCTTTATACATGTTGGTCCAGTAAGCCTAGCAAGCGCGTCAAGAAAGACACGACATAGAACAAATACGCTCTGTGATTGGCTGTTATGTCACACGTCGTGTGACTAACCTTGTTTCAACCAATCGCAGTGCCTGATATGTCTTGTCATTTCTTTCTTGGAGCACTTTGCTAGGGGGGCAGGACAGGGCTTATGATTCACGTGGCACAAACTTTTTTAAATTGCACGTAAGCAAGCGTTTCACCACCATTATGTCTGGTGTTAAGCAACGATGTTGTCTATGATGAAACACGCTTGTCTAAGTAGGTTCCCATGTTTACTCATGACTTGAATATTAGGGTAGGTATCTTATCTATTGCGCAGGAAACACAAAAGTGGGGAAAGAATTTAAAAAAAATACACTCTCTTAACAATAAAATGTCAATTGTTGAATGTATTAATGAACGAATGAATATACTCTTTATTGCACATTGTACATTACCTACAAACTGTTCAACTAACAATGGTTAGATTGCAAATAGCGACTATGTCGCTCAGAACGATTTCTTCCAGGTAATCTGTTGCTACTAAATAGGTAAAATAAATTTATTTCCTTCTTACAACAAAACTTGAATAATTCGGTAACACGGTACAGTCAATATCATGAATACTTCTGAATGCGAAGGCTGGAGCCTAAACTAGGTTACCCTGTAGGACTTCACCAACGGAAAGCTGTATGAAGCAGGCTTATGACTAAGGAGATGTATTAAGCCTAGAGATAGTTATATGAATGTGCGTGTGTGTGTGTAAGAATGTGTTTCTAACCGCGAGTAGTGTCCCTCAAAGTGTTATAGTTCCTTTGAAATTTCTTTAGCCCCCTATCTGGTCCATACAAAGCATGAATCCGACCAGCACCATGTTGTCCAAGAATTCCAACATTAGTTATAAACTAGGCAACTGGGGCAAAATCAGTACGCCTATCTGCTCCTTACTATTACACTTTTACAGACTATTATCCTACGTGCATGAAGGTCTCATTATGTTGGATTATTTCAAGTCTTCTAGACAGTGTCAGAGGTACTAAACATGGAATCAACAATTTGTTACAAGGAACAACATTCGCTTTTGTTCCTTGTTACAAGATACCCTCGCCAGGGTTAGATTAGAGGTTAGTTATAGGTTCAGATCAGACCCTTTAAGATGGTGCTGAGTGAACGCCGTGGTGTGATATTAGACTGGTAGATACAGCAATTATTATTTACAGCAAAATGTTATGTACAATTAAGGATTATAGAAGCATAGTAGGTATTTCCATGCCAGCATATATGCCAGCCCCATTACTTTATCTGTTAAGCTCCTGTAATTTTTAAGTTAGGTTACCTGGAAGAAATCGCTATGAGCGATAAGGTCGCCTTTTGCAATTTTTCCATTGTATTTTTATTTTTATATTTGTAATGTACAGTGTGCTATAAAGAGTATATTCATTCATTCATTATTTCTTTTTTAATATTTTAATACAGTTTAAAATCGAAAATGGTACTCTCCCTGACTGTACTAACACGCTAAATGGGGAAATTAATTAAAAAAATATTCAATTGTTTTTTTATATTTATGGACACAAACTTGTCCTATACCGAACCATAAAAATAAGTACAAAACATGTTGCGAAGTTTTTTCTTCTGTCACTTAAATACTTATGAACTCAGTCAACCTATTAAAAAGCTTTTCAAACTGACTTCTAAGGATGGATATTTTCAGGAAACTGCGAAAACTTACATATTTCAAGTACGTAAAAATGTTCCAGCCCTCGATAAAAGCGCCATGAAGGAAATAGCCGTTACTGTACAACTTAACAAAAAGCACTCAAACTATCCCTCAACAAAGCCTTTTACGATAATATCCGATTTTCTATTAAACTCGAAAAAGCTCAACATTTTTATCAGGCGCTAGTATGTAAAAGTTACCAGAAGTTTCCCCGCTTTCAGCCGTAGGTATAAAGCTCTATTCACACATGGCGGGAGATAAGCAAGCTTTCACACCATTAAGCTCCGCGTCGGAGCCCGGAGCTTTTCCAGATTAGATTATAGAGTCGATTTATGACGTCATTAAAGCTTTGATAATTACCCGGCCAGCCTGCGTAGGGGGAGGAAGGTATCACCTCAATACGGGTGGGATGTATCTGATAGAATGCTGACGGAAGGGTTGCCGTTCCTATATACAGCCTAAGGGTAAATATACATATTACCTACGACTTAAGATAACGGCTACATTTGTACACCGAGACTTTGAGTCAATAAGTTATTCTATGTACATTCATATTTTAAACTTGTATCAAGATGGTTAAAAATATAATTTCTCAAATTCATAATGAATTATACCAAAAAAAAAACGGATATAATTATTCCTTTTTAACACATAAAAAAATGCTCGGTGAATCGTGGGTATTTGCTTAGCAATTGCCTCTGCCTACCCCGCTCTGGAATTAAAAGGCGCAAACAAACTTAAATGTCCAGATATTACTAAGAAACAGGTGGATGTCTCTTTTTTACTGTACGTCCTACATCTACACTTTAAAGTTCCATTGAAGAACCAAATGATGGGTACAGGCAAAGAACAAGAAATGTCACTTTTTTTTTTGTTTCAATTGGAAGAAACTTATTGTCTATGGTACCTACTTTTATTCCGAATCATTAGTTTTAAAAAAAAAAACAACTAGATAGGTAGCTCAAAAAAGGCGGTTTTGTTTTTGGTTGAAAGGAAAAAAAACAAGGAATGTCCATGACTTTCAAACTTTTGAATGTGTATTTCGCAAAATCAACTCATTAGGACATTCCCTATTCTTTGCCTGTGCTCTTCAAATATTACTTATTTAAAAATACCAATCATTAACCCCCAACCCTCAACGTCATCGACAATGCCGTTCTATCTGCCCCGGCTCTTGGTCACGGAACCCTCGTAGTTCGGAGTGCCCCCACCCACCGTGTACTGTTTGATTGGATTCCCGCCACCGTGCACGGCAAGGATTAAACTTATGGAGATTAGTCCCGGGCTCGCGGCTTATGTTAAAATGCAATATAGAGATGTGCGTCGATAAGGAGCTAAG
Organism: Conopomorpha cramerella; assembly: GCA_012932125.1. Lineage (NCBI taxonomy): Eukaryota > Metazoa > Arthropoda > Insecta > Lepidoptera > Gracillariidae > Conopomorpha > Conopomorpha cramerella. Next base: position 62,961 of record SJJU01001171.1, on the reverse strand, counting down.
GGAGATTGCGTACTACATACTCTTCGTTTCAGATTGCCCGATGACCCCCGGTATCTCAAAACTGGCAATTGTACATTACAGTTTATGAAAGTTACATTGCGGCGTTAGAGAGGAGTTCTGTGAGCGCGATGCGATGTAAACTAAGTAATGAATGTCATAGATTTTTTTCGAACCGGTGTCGACGAAATTAAATTTTTGGATTGGAATGCTCGGTTGTAATTGTTACGTGTTATTGATTACTCTGATTGGTAAGCGATTTGATTTATTTGTATGTTCGATTTAAATACTCGAAATACGTTTAGTATCGGATCGATTGCCAATGTAACGGTTAAGGGGATATTCAGATATGTTTGTCTTAAGGGGATGTGCAGATAGTAATGGTATATAAAGATTAATACTTTCGCGGACACTCGGTTTCAGACTATGTTATGCAGACAATAATATTATTCCAATAATAGGGATATTATTCCGAAAGTGTATTTTTTAGTGTACAAAATTACATTATTTTTACATGGGAAGTACGTGTCTTTTACTTAATTATATTTATATATATCGTATCGTATATATCGTATTTTTAATAATAACTTTCATATTATCAGTGTTCAATTCGGGTAGGTACAGGCGAACAATTTAACAAGGAACTTGTTTCAAGTACCTATACGTGAAGCTATAGGAATGAAGTAATCGTGATATTTATCTTATTATCTTATTTATATTAATAACTTATTATTTTATTGAGGGATAGCTTTCACGACCGCTGTCGGCTCTCCTCTCTGCCTTACATACTCCGGCTCTCTGTTAATTTGTTCACCCATAGTAGGTATAATTCAGGTAGGTACTAATTTTGCTCAGTTTCACTGCATATGTTGACGAATCTTACAAATATTATAAATGGGAAAGTGAGTTTGTTTGTTTGTTCCGCTTCAACGCCGTAACTACTGCTTTGAAATTTTGCAGACGTATAGTTAGAAGTCTGGTTTAAATAATAGAGTACTTTTTATCCCGGAAAAAATGGATATTCCCGAGGGAAAACAAAAATATTCCTTTATACAGCGATATAACTGAAGTCCACTCGAGCGAAGCCGTGGGCGGAAAGCTAGTGCATCTATAAATCACACTGGAAATTGGCATTACAAATTATGATCATTTATTTTTCTTTTCAGACACCTCGAACCGGAATAAGGTAAGTTTCTTCAATAATATAATAAGTCCGTTAAGTTAAATATTTAGATTTTATGTGCCTTATTATAGTCAATAACACGTCAATAAATCTTTGATATCGTTTTGTTTTTCCTTCAGAAAAGTATAGGTAAATAATGCTGATTAAACGCATTATTTATGTCTCTTATCCGTCCCTTGTTATTTTATTTATATGGTTGCCTAAGCGGGTGGTATTATCTCGCTGGTAATGTTGTTAGCCAAATGCGATACATTACCACACCTTTATAAGTCTTTATAACTAAGCAGGGTTACCATGAAATTCCCATCTTCACGGCAACACGATGTAAATTGTTGCAATTTGTGCTAAAAGGGACCAATTTCCTTACTAGCTGAAAGTGGCTTAAACTTGTAATTTATGCAATTATGTCCCATACAACACAGGTATTACAGGAAATTTTCGCCTGCATCGTGAGTGGGGCGCATGAAAAATATGTTATTTTCCAAGAAACTCTAAACGGCATTTGGGGCATGTCAAAGATTACGAAATCGCCGAGTAAAACGAGTTTTACGATCTACCTGTCTATGTTCTCTCCGTAGACGTTAAGTTGGCACCATTGCATTGAAACTTCATAGAAAATGCCATTGGTAAACATTATTACGTAAGAAGCAATGGCACCAACATAACACCAAGAAAATAATTTATTTCTTACTTACATAACATTACCATAAAACAAACGTCTGTCGCCGATCAATACAAAATATTCATAATGCTTACTGCGTACGTAAATAAAACAAAATGTATATTGCTCTAATCACTAAATTGGAATTAAATATTCAATATATAACTGCTTACTCAATAAACTAATAACTGCGAGTATTTTGGAATCAAGCATTAAGGTGATTGCAATCCTTAGAACTTTCCAAAAGGTAATTTGAAAATACATAATCTTGCAAAAAATAAAACGTAAACGTAACAGGGCAGCGGCGTCCACCTTATACAATGTATTAAATACGCTCAGTAAAATTTATGTTATTGGATTATAAGCTTAGCGTGAGCTTCTGCCTTCCTCACTTTGTATTTAAAGGCTTGATATTTTCATTCTTTTTCGTAAAAATCTATTGATTTTCAGAAATAACTTTGCTTAGTCAGCCGACATGAGTGCGACAACGTTGATGTTTGTTCCTACCTTTATTGGCCCAATGCCAACCGGTTCTTAAGTAAGCTGATTTTAAATTATACTATTAAAACAGCCACTACGGATTTATAGCGATGGCAGCGGATTAAAGTATGAATTATAACAAGGCAAGTTAGTTGCGTAAACTACAAATAGACGGTATCAAATTTATTGCTATTTTCGTACTACACTCAGTGCGTAGCTGGTGGAAATGGGAAATTAAAAAGGATTTTGATTTTAAACCTTAAGTAATAAGGTTCAAGTTGATTTGACCGTGACGGTACGGCTTTGCGTGGTAAGAATTTGGATAGGTACAAGCTGTAGATAAAAACGGCGTTCTCTTTAGAAAAAAATCTGGAGAAACGTAAATTCTAATGAACTTTACTTTTACTTACCATTTTATATAATTTTTGGGTATGCGGATACTGGAGTAGTAGATAGCAGCGTTCAAGTGCGACTTTGTAAAAATAGGTAGCGTTTGTAAATCTGAGCACTTTCCCATCTTCCATACACTTGTTTTCCACCGTTCGTTATATTTATTGCATTATACGTACGACACACTAAAAGTTAATGTTTCCAAGCACACCACTGAAACCAAACTGAACACTAAAGCAGACACAATAATATTCTATTACAAAAGTTGCCAAACAAGCGAATTTTACGGTCACTTTTATGACTATGACACCCTCATAAAAATTATTAATATCTCTACGGAACATTAGCGTGGACAAAAGGTGAAAGACTTTCTTCTAAAAAGCAACTCAGGTGTAATTATCCTCAGTGTTTTGTGTTTTAACACGTAGAATGGGCCGGAGCACCTTTCTGTGTTGTCCAAAGAGAAACAAAGGCAATGCTTAGTGGTTTACGGCGCGATAAAACTGCAACAACAAGAGCAAACATTGCGGCGGACACGGCAAAGAATTTAAAAAGTTCCGTTTTAGAAGAATAAAAAAACGGCCAGTTTTTTGGAAGTATTTGCAAAACGGCACCCCCAAGGTCGGACCTCATTTTGCGCAAGCGAACAAAAAAACTTAACCCATTTTCTTTTTACCGTACCTATTATTTACGTCTTGCAAGGGTTATATTGACTACGTGGCTTTTGTCTAGAACAAAAAAGTGTTGCTTTTTTTAAATATTTTTTAGTTGCTCCTACTCTTTGTTTGTCCGAGAGTGTTCTGCGAAGCGGCTATAGTACAAAAGGTTCGATGTTGTTCTTTTTGTTTTGTTTTATCGAAGTTAAATATATGTTAGGAGGCATTCTGTTAGAGCTGATCCGGGCCAATGGTATTTTAGTTTGGAAAAAATCGTCTCAGAGTACGCTTGTTTGACGATAAACTATTTTATAATATTGCAGGTATTCATATTTAATTGGTTTATCAAAGTTTAGTGCTTTCGGACCCCTGTGTGAAAATGGTATCAACTGTGAAAAAGATTTTCCAAGTCAAGGTAAGTTTGTTGTAGTACACATACAATAATCATAGCAATTAACACATAGAAGTAATCTCGGGGTAGGTATCTAAGATAGTTTCCCGAAAAAACGACAAATTTGGATAGTAGTAGATACAAGTTCCTTTACTTAGAACTGTATTATAGTCTTAATCTGTTCTTATATGCGTCACGTGTGTGTGCATCGTATTAAAACTAATTTTATAATACTACACAAATGTTAGGTTCATAAACCATTTCATATTATTTAAGCTACCTCCTTATTAGGCATTCCTATAGCGTATTAAGCAACTTTGCCTAATCTCTCATTTTCCCACAGAAAGGATACTGGCGTTTACATTCTTCTTGTCGGTTTTAACAGGCCAAATATCCTATTGTTTTTCCGTCAAATCTAAACCTAGGTTGTTTAAAAAATGAAACTCCCGCGAAATTTATTTTTCTTAAATTCTAGCTCTCTCTTCCTTTTGAAAACCTCGTTTCTCGCCGGCCAGCATAAGTTTGCGAAGTGCCATAACTCCACTTCCATATCAGGCGTGCATTTTTCTCCAGTGAGCTGGTTGCCGCGACAGCCGCCGTGGCTCACGTTTTTGGCAGCCCTGCCTTTGCGCAGCGTCTTTGTCAGGGGCTCTCAACCTTTACAGCGGATGTTTAAGGGTTATTTTTTTAGTTTATTAAGACGCTTTTCAATTGAGAAGAGTTTGCTATCAATGTCTCATAATCGTTCCTTGCTTCGTGAATTAAAAAAGACATCATTATCATCTTCCTATATTTCGACCACTGGTGGACATAGGCCTCTCCAATTGGACGCTTTTCGGCTTCTCGCACCCAGTTACAGAAGTAAAAAAGTAAAACAAATGAAGTACAATACAGAAAAAGTAGCAGCCACCTAGAAACTAAGTAGGTACCTACCTACATTGCTTTTTCAGTTGTGGCCTACCGCCGTATAAAGGATTTCAATGAGATTTCAAAAGAAGCAGTGAGTGAGATGAAAGAGTAGTGTTGACTACCAGTTTGAAGTTTTGTCCAAGGTGCCAATATTTTCATGGGTTTTGACAGTCATATCAAATACCGGAAATGTTACGCTCCCGTTGTTCTTGTGACTGTACATTGCGAAAGGTACTGCATAAGTAATAAAGTTTGAGAAGCGCAAGGCGCACGATATCAGAACCTGGGCGCAGTAAGTCACCTCCCCCTCCGCGTGCCGCCCCCGCCCGCCCGCGCCCTCACTTAATACAACGTAAATCACAGAGCATAAATAATTGCAGTTTCACTATTTTATACTCGCGAAGGTGTTAGGGTTGGTCCGTTTGAGAACTTCACTTAGTCTTATTGCCCGTATTATTCATTGACTCTCAATAGTGAGTGATCTCACAAAATACTGACATTATCAGTTTTGACACTGAAAATCAGCAATCACAGGAAAGCAGGAACTTGTGTGTCATCTATTAACTTAATCTTACTCTATTATTCGGTTCGGAACTATTATGGACCAATTTTTAGATACGGCACAATTAACAAGCATTTGACCACCATCCTGCCTGATGTTAAGCAGCGATGTAGTCTACAATGGAGCACACTTGTTCATTAGGTACCTATTCACCCGCGACTTGAAGACCTTCAGACTGTGCAGGAAAAACAGACTCCGCCAAGTCATTCCACATCCTCGCGGTTCGCACTATGAAAGTGGAATAGTTAGATACCTACCTACTAGTGGCGAAGCTAGGATGTAAGCTGGTAGTGAAAAATAGGCACTTAACCAATGTTTATTTAGTTTTTTTTTATTTGTCTTACTTATTTGAGCTATAATAAGTCCCTACGCTGCTTAATTTCCTTGAAAATATTTGTTAATGTGCCTGGCATAGGCTTGTCTTGTACTACCGGCTTACCCCCTAGCTTCGCCCCTATACCTACATAGTTAAGTATAATTAGAAGAACAAGAAATTGACTTCAACTTGAATAAGATTTTAAATAAGTACTTATTAAGGAAAATCATTAACTGCTCTCTGTACATGCCGACAGAGGGCACACTCCTAAATTCATAGAATTTTATAATGTGAAGAAGCAGCAGACGTAGAACCTGTTTTTTTACGTGTAGTGTTACCGTTGACCTGATAGTAAGTGTTAACTAAGCCTCTGGTCAACATAGAGATACAAATTTGACCTTTACTGACGATTTAAACCTTTAAAATAATGTAGGTTATTGTGTAAACACAGTTTAGGAAAAACAAACCCGGCCCTTAGCCTAGTAAATTATTATTTCTCAGCATTTATTTATTTCATTACTTTAATGTTTTCTTCCAGTTAAGCTTGGACTATGTGGTGTGGGTCGGGTGACAATATTATTATTTTTAAGGAAAAAAAAATCACTAAATGCCTACTACACACATCTAGGTATACATATACCTATATAAAAATCAATGCCACTTTTCGTTGTAATGCTATTACTCAACAATGCCTTTACCGATTTGGCTCATTTTGGTCTTGAACTATTCGTGGAAGTCTAGAGAAAAATCTTTAAAAAGTGTAGTACCTATATATTTTTTAATAGTGAAACTAACTACGCGAATGAAATCGCGGGGCGTCTACTAGTAGTCCATAATTACTAGGAATATAAATATATTATAATACCTATACAAGACTTACACATATACATAATGCATTGTATATCTAGTTCTGGGAACTTTCCTTTTAAAAGTCCCTAGCTCATATAAATTGCTTACATTTTGAATAACGCTACGATATCTAGGTCGGCGACTACATAAATAAGTCGGTAGTCGTCACAAACGGAGCTTTTTTCCATTATTTATAAGTTTTTCCCTCGCTTAAAGTATGTTACAGAAATAAAGAGATTTATACACGCCCGACCACCGAGCACTCTATCACTGGCAGTTGAAAGCTTTTGTGAAAGCTCCGAGCTTTGCCTGAGTTATACGATTTTTATACAACAACGTTTCGGGGACTTGTTTGTTGGTATATGACAAAATATATGTAACAGTTTTTGTACCTATATACCAACATTTAATTTATAAAATACTGTGTACTTAGTTGTATTCCGTTGATATTTACTGCAAAAGTGCAGTACGCAGTACGTTCCCTATACTTTTATATAAATATTGTTTAAATTGGCAATAATTTCCAAATCTTTCCATGCCACATTATACAGTTTCCAAATAGCGAATGTTAGATACGACAAAATATTATAATACGAGGTCAGGTGTGACATCTTCTTTGGTTATTTACTTCTTACCGTAAATGTGTTTATTAGAATTTAAAAATAATATTTTAATACATACGTTATTCCGCTATTCGGTTAACATCAATCTGATACGATGAATTCTTTGACAAAATAAAAAAATAATTCTAGAATTCTAAAAAGTTTAGGTTTGTAGTAACAACTCATGACTATGAATCCCAAAGCGAGGTAGACACATGCACTTGCTAAATGCATAATACTTATCATTTTGTTGGACTTAGATGGTAAGTTGAGTTCAGACTTTAACACCACAAACTAGAGTACATTTTAAACTACCCACCGGTAAATTATCCAAAATAGTAAGACTAGAGGCATCGCTAGAGGCCAGGCGTCTATATTATACCTGAATCCTGGACTAACGGATGATCTAAGGGCTTTGGGCTTTATCTCATGTCCACACGACCCGGCCCCCGTCACGTAGGCCTACCAAACTGAACGTGACAACAATTTTACTGAGACTTCACGAATTTCCAACAAACTGCTAGATAATCTTTGCACGAGCTCCAGGCGTCTACGTAATTCAACCATGGTGGTCCATACTAAACGGTCTTTCCTATAAGTATGTAAGTACATCATTACAAATTAGAAAAATTATTTTTCTTTACTTTACATAATACGGATAAATGGATAGGTTACGTTATCATCGGTGCTAAATTAGTTCCAAATTATTGACATATTTGCTGGTTAATGGCATGATTTTGGTGGTAAACACAATACTATCAATTACTAAAGCTTGATGAAAATACTACGGGAATAGTTCTAAAAGCACGCAACTAACTCCTACCTACTAGTTTTCTTAGAAAGAAGAAAAATAAGTACCTAAATACTTAAGTTGAATTCAATGTCATATAAGTATTACTAACTAAGGTATTCCCACCGAATTAGTCGCACCTTGATCGCGCCTGAAAATATTGTTCAGAAAACTGTTCCTTAAAGTGTTTTTTTTATCATTAAGAACAAGATGTTAAGTATCGATGTGGTCTACGATGGAGCACGCTTGTTCATTAGGTACATTAGGTTTATTTACTTACTTACAGTAACTTATACGAATGTAGAGTTCTTCCCAAAACATAAGGTCTGAACGATCAAACAGATAATCCCAATATTTCAATCTGCAACCCTTTGTGAGTTTCAGTGTTAATGCAATGCAATCACATGCGTAGACTCAGTAAATTCAATGACATTAACTTAACCCACACATTTTATTCTAACTCCACGTTAATTAGCACAGAAAAAACGTCTCAATTCTCATCGGCATAAGGGTACGAATGACTGATAACTTTGAGCGGACATACGACGTTGCGTTCGGATGTCGCGGAGCAAATTTATAAGACACTGAACGATGTGTTGAATATTGTTTTCGGGCTTGACAACTCGTGTTTAATGTCTTTGTTCCATTGAGATTCTTGTCGCAGTAAGGAATGACACAATGTCCGATATAATTTGCCCGGAATAAAATAGCCATGGGATTGTATTACGGCTGCGCTGGCTTAGGATAATGTTTCAACTACTATGAATGTTCCCTTTAGATATGTAGCTTTCTTTATGTTTATGATTTACTTGTTTGATGCAGCTGTTAATTCTTACAATATAAGTACGACAGCTGTGGCCTCCAGTGGTCGTTTCTGGTCCAGTTGGTCGGATACTTGACTTGCAACTGGGAGGTCGCGGGTTCGAGTCCGGCTACTGGACGTGTACCACTCTCGTGGGACTCTTTTTCAGAGCCTACGCAACGCAACCGCAACGCAACGCTCGTACGGTGAAGGACAACATCGTGATGAAACTCGCACACCACAAGGTGTGTGAACCCTATAACGGCGATGGGCTCACCCCCTGTCACGTTGGATTAAATACGCATGTTGAACTGTGGACACTTGCTTCGCAATTGCCTCTGTCTACCCCGTTTGGGATTAAAAGGCGTGAAGTGTATATATAAGTACGACATGAAAATGAAGTGCCTAACGGCAATGGGCTCGTCATTTATCAGATATAAACATTCTGAAATATTTTTAGGCTAAAACTATATCCTTGGCCATGATTATTGCAGCTCTAGGTGAGACACAAGTGAACTTTACCTATTGGTTTAAAAACACTCGATAAGTAAATATTATTAGATACATAGATATAACTTCTACAATCCATTACCTACAGAATAAAGAATAATTACAAACAACACGATTTAATGATACCTAAGTTACCTAACACACTTGAAATGCATAAGTGCTACCAATTAATATTCATAACGATCCAATAGTACTAAAAATAACACTAAAAAACATTATTCAAGAAAAGTTAAGTGAAAAGCTTTTTATTACTTCATCAAACAAAATAGCAATGCAAAATTGCTCTGAAACTGGCTAAGTGGGTGGTTAAATACAATTGAAACAAATCGTAAAACCTCTGTGGGATGATTAATTACAGATTCATGCTCGTCATTCTTATAAACATCTCGTAAAACAGACATTTATAAAAGATTACGGGTGTGAATAGCCTATAACTTTGATTTTTACGACTAAATAATCGTAAAGGAAGCTTATTACGCGGCCGAGTTTTATAGGACACCCCTTTACAGTGAAACCGCTTAGTTTGAGGAGTCTTTTGTATTTAGTTGGGGCATAATCGCGAGCGATGCAAACGGGAGGTCGTATTGATGCACTTTTATTTTACGAGAAGGTCGTAACATAAAACGCGTAACGTCTCAACAGTTGGCAGCGGGGCCGAGTGGGTGTGAGCGAGAGGGAAATATCTTTGAGCGTTTCGTCTTTTTCGTGAGACGTTTGTTCGATCTTCCACAGATGTTTTTATTCAACCTTGATCTTGGACAGACGAAAAATATGATTCGATATTAAGTAGGTAGCTCTACCTACTAGCTATAGGTACAGTTTACATAACAATTTGTGGATAACGTGCATTGTGTAATTAATTTAGGTAGGTTAGTTGTTTATTTTATTTAATGACAAAAAAATGGTGAATACTATCATGTTTTAATAATGTAAATATTGTCAATTGATACATATTATTATTTCCATCTTACCGTTACCTACCTACCTACATTTTTTCTTTCTCTTGCATCACTTTGTGACCTTTTGCTGTGGGACAGTAAACGCGACCCCGTAAACTTAACTTGTACGACCCTAAAACTCTCCAAAAACCATACCGACAACACTAAACAAGCAAAACCTCGGCTTTCTAATTGAAGAGCACTGTCTGCGCGGTGATTCCCGTCGGGTAAACGCCGTGAATCGCCCAATAATAATGAAAGCGATGGCTGCAAGGCCCTCAGTGTATGAAGCGGCAGTTTCGGCCACATAAACACACCGTATCGAGTCTCCCCGTTCTCCCTAGTACCCCGCGGTGTGAGGTAGAGAGGGGAAACAGGCGCGGGGAGAGGGGGCCACACGCGCGCGGCTCACATGGCGCGCAAGATGGCGGCCGATTGTGTCATTCGCGATTGGTGCGCCGGAGTGAAAGGATGTCTAATAATAATATATTTGCGTTTGAAATGGCGGCCTATCTTGTTCTATTGTTAGCGGCGGCTTTGAAAGCCGGTTTTTTAATATAATAATGTAAGTGCCTAATTCTTACTATTATTAGCGTAAAGACCATAATTAGTCATCATGTATATTGTTTTGGTCCTTTTGTTTTTCAGATATAGGCAGAAAAGAAAAATAGTGCCCATGTAAGGACAGAAACTATAGATATTGTCTAAATATGGAGAGTTCAGAGTACGGCGCACTTTTGTTCTAGGAGAAGTTAAAAATGTTGTGAAATATCCCACTATCCCTTTTTTACGAGGTAGGTATAAATCGGTGTATGATATTTTTTTTATTAATTGTAGGTATCATTAGGTAAACTATCTTCACAGTTAAGTCCTCCGTACAATAGTTTGTACTAAAACAGAGAGAGGCCATATTATATGAAAGTTGCAAAAAAAATTGCAAATGAAAAATGAATAAGTACCATTTATTATTGAAATACTAATGTAAACACTGTGTTTTATTTGTCTATAGGTATTGTAAGTAGGTATGTATTTATGTAAGTAAGTATATCATTTGGCACCTTTGAAAACGTCCAAATATTGAACGGATTACTTGCCTTGACACTGGCTATCAGGTAAAGTTCGCTATGTGCTCGGAGGATCCAAGGAAGAAGAAAAGGGAATCGAAAAAGAAAGAGCGGACCCTGGATCCCGCGCGTAATCGTGTTGGCCAAGTAAGCGGGATTGCCAGAAGAAGAAAAATTCACTACGTTGGTCCGTGGTTGTACCTGCTTTGGGTGATAGTAGATTATAATTTATTGATTTATTTAGGTTGTTAATATACACAGGAGTTACACAATAAACTAAAGAAATGTAATTTACTCAACCTATTACGACACTGTGTAAAGATAAGTAGGTACACAGTGATCCTTTATTATAGAACTAGCTGACCGTTCCGAAAACGTCGTCTTGCCAATACTGCGTGTAAAATTACCTTGTGCAACAATGGTCTTAGAAACGTTGTTGGGCTTGTCAATATGAAAATTTTTACAATGCGGGTAAACGAAAAACAAAAATTCCCACAGCATACGTTATTATCAGCGTTCCCCTGCTAGTAGATATATTATTACACATATATATTCCAGCTTGAGGCTCTGGAGCCAATAGAGAGACGTGCTATAAGACTCATAGGTGACAACAGGCTGTTTGATGCTCGGCTACAAAGCCGCAAAGTGGCGAGCGTCTGCCTTCTACCGAGTGCATTTCGGAGAGTGTGCTACGGAGTTGCATAACCTAATACACCCCTCGCATTTTACCAATAGGACAACCAGGAGAACGGCAAAACGTCATCCATACCAGGTGGATTTGTCATTTACGCGAACCAAATGGTTTGCATCTACTTTCATAGTGCGAACCGCCAGGATGTGGAACGACTTGCAGGAGTCTGTGCAGTACAGTCTGAAGGTCTTTAAGTCGCGGGTTAATAGGTAGGTACCTAATGAACAAGTGTGCTCCATCGTAGACCACATCGCTGCTTAACATCAGACAGGATGGTGGGCAAACGCTTGTTCATAGTGATAAAAAAATGCGAAACCAGGCTGGGCCGCTAATTATACATAATAAACGTTTCTATAGAATCGCTCTTAACTACCCCCTAAAGAAAACTGCATCAAAGTCATTTACGTGTTTTTAAAGATCTAAGCACATAGAGACACCAAGCGCGAGGTGCCTTTGTTTTTCTTCATTAAGGATATCTTGGTATTTGACAAAAAATATAACTCCTTGCAGGAACATCGCGTGCTAATTATTTATACCAATAATCAATTCTTATTGGATCTCTACATCGTTTAAAAATGTAGGGTAGATTAGGTATACAAAAAATACGCTACACATTTATTTGAAAAGCTTCCACAGAAAAAAAATCCAACATACCGAAAGTTCTCTGTTAATGTCAGAAGTGAGCCTACGAACGTTATGGCTTTCATTTTGACACATTACTGAAGTTCGCGCTTAAGACCAGCCACAATGTAAGCCCAGCTTTATGAAATCGGCTGGCTCGGCAAGGGGGAGGCTCGCCGGGTTATTTCGGTCCAACTAAGGCGACGACGACGCCAGCGTGAACACAGCTTATTTCAAAAGCTTGTTCATAAACATAAATCATTTTGCCCACCAACTTGTCTGCCGTTTGGTGAGATGAAGTTTCGTATTATCTTTGATGGTGTGATAGTCAGAAACTTTGCCTTCCAATTAATTTGTATCTACTTTGTTAACAGCTGTGACGATGTTCGACTAACGTCATTTTTTTTACACCTGTGCACAGCTGTGCCAACATGCACGGTCGGCCAATAAAGTGGTTTATCAGTTTTGATAATACCTACTTCCTCTTTCACTAAAACATCAATAGTTAAGGTAGTATTGTTTTACTGTGACAATTATCTAATGCCTAATGAAATTGACCTGAGTTTCAACCTTAAGGTGGTCGACCAAATACTTGTCCGACTGTACCTTATCAAGTCCTTAATAACTTATTAATGTGGTGAGCACAGTTACCCACTTGGTGAACCCCAGGGCACTGCCATGTCATGCTCACGATTGTGTGACAGACCAGAATTTTTGCTAAGAAGATACCTCTATCTACCCCGCATTGAAAGTTACGATACTACATATTTATATATTGGGACAGAAGAATTTGCGGAACGAACTTCCGTTTGTTCTTGATCAGCTGATTCAAGGTTCTTCAAATGAAGTGCATTCTTTAAAAAAAAATCCGAAGACCATAAATAAAGTAACTCAGTATTGTTCACCGGGTATATAAGGCAATATAGAGCTATAATGACTGTGCACGTTTCATTAAACAATGATATAAAATATAGTAGTTCGTTTCCCACTATCCTTGACAAGTTGATTTCTTTAGAAAACTCCTCATTCAAAGACACTGAGAGTGTCGTCATCTCCAAGTATTCCGGGGGCGACCCAACCTTCGTTTGAAACTGACTTGTCAACTGAGACCTTGTGTCTCATTATGTCCTACACTGTTTATAGTAGGTAGATATAATAATGCGGAAGATGTTATTGTTTCAATGAATGAATTGCTTAATGAATGAAGACATTGCAAACATTGTTACGATCATTACAGTACCTAGATAAGGCAGTACAGTTGTCGAGGCTAGAGCAGCTGGGAAGGTCGTGAAAGCCAAAATAAAAATTATGTCAACAAAATATGTCATATAAGTAAAAGATAGAAATGTAAAATAAAAATAAGTTATAAAAAGGTCAGTTTGCCACAATAGTTGTTACTGAAATAGGTAGGTTTCTTCTATATGACTTTCACAGGAGACTATCAACAATAATGACTGGAAAAGTTGCTAAGAATGCTCTGCTGTCTATTAAATAAGTTAAATGGAACCACTTAAGGACCAAAAAGAGCTAGTGTATTCATTAATTATTTATGCCCAACTACTTAGATCACGTGAGCGAGAAATACATTATGACTGTGTGGGTACACATCGTAAACCTACGTTTGTTTATTTATTGTGTAAGGAAATACAAATCTGATTTGAATATTTTTTTGGACTTATTTGACAGCTCAATAAGGATGTAACCACGGGACGTTACTAGTAATATAGAATATTATTAATCAAACGGCCATGTTACCGTTAAATAGGTGGACTATCTATGGGAAAGTTTGAAAGATGAATGACCTATCTACCTGCTATCTACTTTTTCTTCATACGTAGTTTTAACCGACTGCATGACTCCCTTAAAAAAGTAAAAAACGTCCGTATTAAAAAATATAATCTATCTCTCTCTCTCTCTCTCTCTGTCTCTACGTCACGAGCACATTCTCACATTCAGGTCATCTTCAGCGTATGGACCAAACTCTTCAAGACATAAACCGTCCATAATATGCGCCATAGGAAATGATATCAACAAGACAATAGAAAATATTTTAAGGAAGCGCAATATAATTTCTATTATCTATTCTTATTCAATAGAAATGCAAAGTGCATAGACAGCCGCGCATACTAAATCTCCACTAAACAATAGAATAGATACATCCTTGTACAAAAGTATCACATTGGAATCCATTGTATTTGCTATGAACGGCATCTATTTTACTTCCACCCCATAATAGAGCGAGACAGCGATACGAGTCTGTATGTTTATGTTAGTAACTCAGACCAAACCCAACTAACTAGACTTGTAAGCCACTTAAGCACCGTATCTGTCTCTTTTTCACAAAAATGTATGAAAAATTATGTGATTCCAAATCCAAACTATCACTTTTACTACAAAAATATTAGTTTGCATCCATCGTAGACCACATCGCTGCTTAAAAAAAGAAAAAAACTATACCCTGATAATAGTATCAGGGTATAGTTTTTTTTTATCACTAAGAACAAGCGTTTGATCACCATCCTGCCTGATGTTAAGCAGCGATGTGTGTAAGGGAGAGAAAATATCGTCTTTACTCTTTCACTCGTGCAAATGTTTCATATTAGTGTCTCGTTTTATGGTAAACGTCAGTTTTGGATCGTAAGTCTAGGTAGTTCTTGGTCTGAGGTTACTAAGGTAAATTTCAGGCACAACGTAGCGAGATGGGATGTATCTTGGCCCTTATCTGCGACATGCTTCGTGGTTTATGACAAGGCTGAATATAAATATAACTTAGTCTATAAGAGTTTACGTCTCTACAGTCTCGTCAGTCGCTTCTCTTAGACACGTATTTGAAACTCGTCTTAAGCTAAGAACTCTGCGCAAATCACGTTTGATTCGCTCTACCTAGTTGTGTTTCTATTCAGACCAAAATCAACTATTACATACTTAAAATCCAAAGTTGGAATCCGGACGTACATCAAAATATACATATTTTAGTGGGAAAGAGACATAATGAAGATACTACAGGGCTTGTAAATCTAGTTATGTTTGCTTTGACTGTTTACATAATGGTACTGTTATGCTTTGTCTGACTCTAATAGCAAGTGTCAAAAAGAGACAAAAGCGCATCAAGCATTACCTACATTATGCCATGATTTTTCAGACAGACAATGGGCCTAAAAGAAAAAAATATACTCAAGCGATACCTACTGATTATTTAGATAGTTTCGAAATTTGAGACCATAGAATATTCTGGAAAAAATATTTATCTTGAGCCGATATTTATTTTTGACGCTATTGTAAATTGGTACCTAGGTTTATTTTAGACAGTGGTCTTTCAGAAAACATTTCCACAGCATCACCTAAAATAGGATAGATACCTATGGGTACTTGCGAACCAAAAACCGCATTTATAGTCTAAAATATGTTAATGTATACCGAAGGTTCTCCGGGCGCCTTATCCTAAGTTCTGAATAAAACACCAGCCACATCCATAGGTAGCAAAGCTTCTATGAATAAATCACTAGTAGTATATGACGTAATAAAATACATACAAAGGCAACGGTTTACACCAAGCGTAAGCATTTCGCCTCTTCTATATTCATACATTCACGTGAGTTTTGGATAGATAGTCGTCATCTGAAACGACAATCGGTGCCCAGATATCACATAAGTACTATAATTTGTCTCTTTTCCATAAACACGTTTAGAGCGGGACAAAATATGTTACTAGATAAGAGATTTGTCTTTGACCGGAGTTTCGGAATGAGTCTGAGTGCCGACTTCCGCCACATTAAAATAATACTATTGTAATTATAACGTTTGTAAAACGATCATGCGCATTACGAACGGCAAATATCTAACTATGGATAAAAGTAGGTGTAGGTGTAGTACGAATATACTCAGTAGTACAACACGAATACACCTAACTGTCTCTGTTTTCCTAGTACCACGTGGGCGTATCAAATAGGTAATTACTCAGATAATTACCTGTTGTCGCTCACTGTACGATAAGTACGTATAAATAATAGGTACTAATTAAAACTGCATAATTATAGTTAGGTAAGCGTTACTAAAATGAAAAACAACAGGGGTTACAAATATTATGGTATTTACTTGTTATCAATGAATATTGAGCTGAAACCTAGTAGGTAAACACTTACTTAACTAGTCTTTAGACTCTACCTACATGTGTGTAAAATGGGTATCAAACCAAGTACCTATTCGACTCATTAGAAATTATAAACGTCACTTTATGTACATAAATAACTACCTAACAGTACCTATAATTATCCTTACATACAATACATTAAAAAAATACATTATTTAGTTATAAGTACTGGTATGCAACAAAATCACAATTTAATATTTATTCAATCTTAATTGAAAACGTTATGCGCTAAATCAACAATACCAAGATTGATATAGCCCTAATAGTAAAAACATTACCTACACGGCGGAATTAGTCCCGTAGGTATTCCGAAACGCGAACCAAAGCACACAATCAGGTAAATTTTATGCTTTGTCTGACTAATGACGGGTTGGAGACCGAACTTCGACAGGGAAAACACAAATCATTTAGTAGGTTAAACACATCCTAACCTAACCTAACTAAATGTCCTGTATGTATACCCCGGCTTGTATCTTGCGTTGAACCTAACCTAACGTAACTAAATGACTTGTCGATTTATTCGTTTTCGAACTTCGTTACGTATCGAAGCAACGTCCCTGTCGAAGTTCCTTCCTCAAGCGCTAAATGACAAGTGTCAAAAAGAGACAAAAATAAATGCACCTCAAGTATTAGGCACATAGATTTATGAATATGGACCTAAGAGTGTTGAATCGCTTGCTATATTACGCCACGTGAATGTGGAAGTGATGGCGCCTGCGCACGTGCGCTTGTATCCTGCGCCTGCGCCGATGAGTTATTTACATTAATATGCCCACGCGATGAACGTCCCGTGCCACTTCGCGATGAAAAACTAACAGTCTGTTGAAGAAATGTTTGCTTAGATATTTTTTTTTCTGTGGGATTTCTTTTTGTATGTAGGTACACCTACCTACTTTTACAGATATAACTGCCTACGTAACATTCTTTTACAAAATGTAACGTTTGTGTGTTTTCTAGTTAGTTACCTACTTAATAAGATCATGTAAATGGGCCCTGGGTAACTGTACAGTTTTAAGGAAACGAAAAGGAAAAGTGTTTATTAATTTTGAGTGAAATAAACTTTGTTATTTTTTTTCATAATTCAAAAAAGCTCCTGTTTTATACTTGAAAACCTATTTTAATTTTCAATTTACTAATATAAGTACTAATATAAGTAAATTGAAATTTAAAATAACATAAAGTTAGTAGGAAGGTATTTTTGGGCTTTGATTACTGAAACGCAAGTTACCTACAAACTAAAACCTTTTAGTTACTTAACAATATGTGCGCATTCCCCTTATCATATTATAGTTGAGAATAAAAATAATCGAGCTTCCAATTCCAGTTTCCCTTTCGGAGAGAATAGGGAAATTGTTTTACGTCTAGAAACCTAGATATTGTTACCTCTTACAACATTTTTTGGTAACTAAATAAATCTACACACATCAAAAGTGTCTAGCGATGAAGTACATTTAAGAAGATTGCAATCAAGAATATATTATACAAAAAAATATTATTATTATTCAAAATGTGGTGATAAGTCATTGATACAGGCATGGGAAATTAGGTAGGACCAATCAAAGATTTGATTTAAATAAATTAGATTTTTTTTAGAGGTAAAAATGTTCTTGATCCCTAGACACTTTTGATGTGTGTAGTACCTAGTACCTACTACAAAAATAAAACTAGATAATATGTAGTAGTAAAAAGTTCTTAATATTTTTCACACAACAGATACCTACACCCTACAATTCTATATGTATAGGTATACAAAAGCATTCCAATGCTGACGAAAAATTAATAGAGATTCAGTTAAATTTATTTTCTCATGTTCTACGGAACGAACGAGGCACGCACTCACACACCGAAACCAAAAAACACTGACCTCTTGTTTACTTATAAAAATACCCAGTCAAAGGTTCTCACATGTTTGTGAGAGCGAGACAAAATACCAAATGAAAAGGTCCGGCCATTGCGCGGTAAAATTAGAGTTCTGCCGTCGGGCCGGGCTGGCGCGTGATTCCGAATTTAAATTAGCCAATCAATTTTTAATTTCGTTATTTCAAGGCAGACGCAGGCACTTTTAGTAATTTGCCAACACTTTCAATAAGTAAGCGCAGCGAGCGTAATTAAATTGCAAGGTCTGGTTTGTATTGTATTCCGTTTACATTGAGTTTTATGTTGATAGGAAGTAAACTGTTCTCGTTTTCCTTATAAGATAGTAATTGACGAGAATAGATGCTAAAGAAAATTACCAGTCTTCGTTTTAAATAGGTATATTATGCACAAGTAGGTATGTACTAAATTAATATGTTTATATACTTACCTATACCTTCTTACAAACTTATCTACACAAGTTTTAAACTTTCTCAATTTTAATTTTGTAGAGACTCTACGAATAATTTTACTTACAGTAAAAAAAAAATAACCCACAACCAGACACAGACTGCCTACGTACCTATTTTTCATTTAATAATAATGACCAACAATGTGAATTAAAAATAAAACAAACCATTTTATTTTCGCTCTATCCAAAAACTCAGACATCGCGTTTCCGACCGGCCGCCGCCGTCGCGCCGCCGCCACCGCCGCCGCCGCCCCGTATCCACCTCGTTGTCCAGGGCCGGCTTGAATCCCAACCAGAATAAAATATAATGATGGATGATCTTATTGTAAGTATGAATAGTCCATTTAGAGACAAGAGTGTTGAAAGAGTAGACCATCATCACCATCATTGCAGCTTTACCAGGAAAAATGGTGCTTGTCTATGTGTAGGTGATATGGAAGCTGCTGCGTAACTTCACATCCTCTACCTACATTAAATGTCAATTTGACGGTCCACCATGCGGTTGTTTTTTTTATAAAGTGGCAAATTGTCTCTACCAACGTTGCTAATAGTGATAAATTGTGTGTGTAGTTTTGGCAAAATTTTTGAAACCTTATTAATTTACGAAAAGTTCACCGTTTTGAATATTTTTTAACTAGGTTTTTAATAGAATTGTTTTTAGGTATGAACAAAATGATTAAGAGGAATTAAATATAGGTAAATTTACTCCATACCGATTTTTTACTTAATTAATTTTTCCTGTTAAAACAATCAGTTATAGTTCCATTCTAATTTAAAAAGTGTTTTCGAAAATAAAATTGAAACCCCTAAATATTACGAAGGCGCAGAGATTATTTTCCAATCGAATAAAAATAAAATAACGTTGTTATGCCGCTCACTACACATTAAGCTCTACATTTTAAAATGTAAAATAACTCTGGAAAACAAACAATTAATGTCATTAAAAACGTTTTCCTAAATAACCCGTACCGAGTAAACTCAACTCCGGCCCTGGGCACTCAAGCTCCGCCCATTACTGGCAACAAAAGTGTTCCTTCAAAACATCTCGTTCGGAGGCCATTTTGACGATCGCGCGCGAGCGAGATAGCCTCATTCAACTCCGTATAACGGCTGTGCGTGCGCGAATGAGACGATTACTTATTGTTAGTTTAGTTTTAATGGCACAATTTGACCTACACACACATGTACGTGGGAGTGTATTGTTAAGGAATACCTTACATGTGTGAGTGACGACGACGGTATTGTGATAGCGGAAGAAAGGAATAAAGAAACTGTCTTTTTGTTATCCTCCTTTCTTTGAAAATGTTTGTTTTGTGTTGAAAAAAAATATGTTTGATGATAAAAAAAATAGATTATCCTGTTTGTTTACCAATTGTTTGTAAATCGTGTGGATTCGTGATTTATTTAACTAAATAAGTTATTTTTAATGTACCTATAGGTAATAATAGTTATTGTTATGTCTTATTTAATAGGTATAAGAAATTAAAAATGAAGAAATTAGAAATGAAGAAATTAGAATTCTTAATAAAACGTGTAGAACTAGGAACATAAAAAAAAAGTTGGCAGTTTAAGTAAGTAAAAAAATAAATAGCTATTTATTTTATTATCGTGACTATGTTATAGGTATGTTGGTAACGTAGGCTTATTTTACGTTTTAATATTTTTTTAATTTATAGATAGTTAAGTCTCTAATTCATTGCTTACTTAAATTTAGGTAAAATTGGTACCTAGGTGCTTATTATAAACAATAATCTTCAAACGCAAATAAAAACTTCCTACAAAAAACATTCATTAAAATTCCACTAACATCTCTACATTAAACCTGATACGCGATGCGTACACAAACACCACACACGTAGAAGAGAGCTTTCGTCACAAACCCCGAGCTGTGACGTAGCAGGTGCCTCTGACGTCGACGCAGTTCCACGCCTCGCCGCTAGATGTCACTGTACGCAACCGCACACACTCCAAGATCGCTCGTAAAAACAAATTTTATTGTTATGACGAAAATAAAACGCTTGTCGTCGATTTAAAACATCATTTTAACGTGTAATAAGATTTATTTTAGTATCTTGATGAATTTATATGGCCGAATGATGAATAAGCTCGTAAATATGCCTGTTATAGACACTTTAAGTTATGTCTATTGCCTTTTTTGTTAGCGCGGTTTAGCACGGTGGTGATGTTTGTTTGGGTTATAAAATCTTTATTGCTGATAAATAAACTTTGTCTGCCGCGTGTCTGGTGTGAGAGCAAGTTGAAACGTTTTATTGACTATTCAATGGAATGACTCTACTACTTGCCTGTTATGTCTTAATGTCATTTTTATTGGAAATTGTTAATAGAAAAAATGATGCTTTTCGTAATAAAGAGCGCATTACTTTTCATCACAATACAAAGTCGATTATAACTTATCCGGGTAGGTAAGTAACATTTTCGTTATAGGTAACTTGGCGCCATTTAAGAAACTACATCTGTCTACGTACGTTTCTAACTTGAGCGAGCTTTTTCCGTGTTCATTTAGCTTCGTGTTAACTTAGCGAGTTCACGCCATGCTCAATAGATGTCGCTGCAATGATGTTTCAAGGATTTTTGTCTTGAAACTGTTTTAAATAGGTATGATGTATTTATGTGCAATCCTTACAAATAATGTAAGTGTGAATGTATGATTGTTTATAATACTTTCACGATTCTGTTACGTATCTTTTTTCACATTAATATACTTATTTGGAGGTATTACAAGTACTATAAGCTACTTCATACCAAAATTCCCACGGAAACTCATGCAAGTGAACTATAAACACATATTACATGAGAAAAAACTAAGGAAAGCTGTCTACATCTATCCAAAAGTTTCTAATAATAAAAAATCATTTTTCGTTCCCTCCATAGGTAAGTACGATATATAGGTAGGTAGTAGGGAATTAACCCGTATATTTATAGGTCCAAACCGAGACACAAAATTGGTGGTCCAGTTGGTCGGATACCTGACTTGTAACTGAGAGATCGCAGGTTCTAGTCTGGTTACTGGACGTGTACCAATGGGATTCTTTTTCAGACCCGGTACGTGTACGGTGGAGGACAACATCGTGATAAAACCTGCACACCACAAGGTGTGTGAACCCTATAACGGTGATGGGATCACGCCCTGTCACGTTGGGTTAAATACGCTTAGTTATCCCTTAGCAAGTGCCTCTGCCTACCCCGCTTTGGGACTAAAAGGCGGGAAGTGTATTTATTCTTATTTTTTTAAAAGGTACCAACCATCTACCTACCTATGGAGTTAATAATTTGTCTACCTTTTCTATTTTGTAGAAACATACACACAACGGCAAAGAGTGCTTTTTACTCTGCTATTTTCCTTGCGTAAAATCTGACATATGAATACCATTTTCTTTCATAGATATCTACTCATGGCACAACAATGAAAGAAATAAAATTACGAACCCATTCGTAATTTTATTTCTTTCGTTTTAAACAAATCTTAGAAACTTTTACCCAGTTTCCGGTATGCTCATTAGACTTAATCTGGACTTAAAACTATCGTCTACTGTGTCTGTGCTTTCTGGAAACGGGGCATTAACCCTTTTGGAGACACTTTCCCGTGTATACTTGATACCAAACACTTTAGAGGTACATATTTGGTATCTTAAATTGAGTGTCCGTTGAAGTGTTAGTTAAGTGACAACATGTCCACATAAAATCAACTTAACAGGATTTTTGTTGCCTGATTCAATTATTTACAAATGAGAGAATTTCTATCAATTATATCAACAACGCACTAAGTACATACACCGGCGTTTAAAATGGCCGTTTCCTTTAACTGGCCTGAACTAATGAGGTACCTAAATATAGGTAATGAGTTCATCACCACGCAAACTATTTACTTTTTCAAGTGCAAAAACTTCAACATACGCAGCTAACTATTAATAAAAAAAACAACAAAACCTTACATAGTTGCAATCAGTGAAAATAAATTAAAAACCGCATTATTCCAATGGCGAGCTCGTTACGAAAGTAAACACAATGATAAACGACATTTCTGTTTCTTCTCTGGCAATTTTTAATTACAGCTTCAATACAAACAAACAAAGCGGGGGCTAATAAGAGAGAATTAATGCAAATAGCTACTTATCAATCGTAACAACGCTCGATAATTACTTACTTTTGTTCAATGGTAATGTTCAATTAACCGGCGCAGACATGCTTAATGGCTGACAAGTACCTACCTACTGTTACAATGGCAAAATGTTCCTGTGCCTACCATTTCATAAAATAATAATTGGTACCTTTAAATATCTTTAATTTTAATTATGTGGAAGGATACAAGGGAAGAGGGAGACCAAAGAAGGTATGGATGGACTGTGTGAAATCTGCAGAGATGACGAATGATAGAGATGAATGGCGAAAAGAAACGTGTTGCGCTGAGCCCACCTAGTGTGGGATAAGGGCAGGAAAATTATGATATTGACGCAGAACTTATTAAATTTCTGTGTAACCCTACACATGTGAATCCTGGCTTTCTATTGTTAAATTTACAAGAATGAAGCTGTAAGTTTTTCTTTCTAATAAAATAAAGAAAAAGGAGATCATCCTTTTGCCGGAATCTCAAAGATTGGAAAGTACTATGTTATGTATGGATAATTAAACAAAAGTTTCTTTTCATTTTGCACACTATTTATTATGAAAATCAACCGAATTAGATTTATTTCAAATACAGTAAAACGTGGTGAATAAAAACTGTTTGAATATATTATATAATGAAACAAATTTGACTCGTATTAGTATACTATAACATTTTTTGCTATTTAAATAAACTAATTCACACACACATACATAATGCTTGCTTGGTGGTAGGTGCCCATCTACCAGCATTCTGCACAATGATTACTTACAATTTCACCTATTATGACCATTCCATCCCGTAATGGAACAGCACATAAAGAAAAAAAAATACTTTTACGTTTAAACAAAACTACTTAAATGAAAATCAATCATAACTCCTTACCTAACAAAACAGATCACCGTGACTCACCAAATTCCGCCTTCCTAACACTACACATCGATACAAAAGTAATAAAGTTACAGATTTACAAGGGGCGGGCGTACATAATAATCTGAATGGCGACTACAAAACGGTTGTAGGTAATCGTCATGACGTTTACGAGCTTTCAAGTGGTTGTAAAAATCGTGTTTACGGCGGCGGCGGCGGCGGGCAGCGGACGGGGCGTCACGTGGCGGGATCTGTTGGCGGAAATAGGAACTAAAATTCATATACACGGCAGTATAGTTGAAAATAGGTGTAGAGAAGCTGTTATTCCTTTTTTTTTTCTTTCATGGTCGTTCCATATATCATACAATTTACGTATATTATCGGAATAGACTGATAATAGAGATACTTATCGTTTTTTTTAACCTGACTACGGAGAGGCTTATGCGTTTGCTACAGTAAGTACATGCGATGGTATAAAATACATAGATAGGTATGTATTTTCGTTTAGGTTCCCATTTCAAGTAAATATAATATCAAGAATGAAAAAAATATTTATGAATATGTTTCCTTCGATGATACCTATTGATTATCTAATCAATTTCCTAGTTGGGTAGGTAGGTGCGAAATAAAAAAAGGCTCATCTTAAATAGCAATTATTGGCTAAGCAAAGGTAAGTAAACAGACGCTAAGGGGGAAAAAGTGTCCTTACTTACGTTTATGATCTGTGAGTAACTGGTTCCATTTCTCTCCAACTTGTAGGTACTGATTTAGGAGACTTGGTACGATGATTCCTGTATGTCTTCACCTGAAATGATTAAATTTACTTATTAGCAAAATAAAAGTACTTAATCATTCATAGATATACTAACTTAATACGTAATCTGTATCATCATTGCATAGTATAAACGTAGTCGCTACCCGCTGTATTCCCTGTGTATGCTTATATCTTTAAAACTGCAGAACGGATTTTGATGCTTCTAATAAATAGAGTGATACCAGAGGAAGGTTTATATGTATAACACATGTATAATATATTAGGGGAACAGTACTAGCATTGAACTCGCGCGAAGCCGTGACAGAAAAGAAAGGAAAGTCGTGTTAGTTATACACTAATATAATTCAAGAACAGCTACTGATTTGAGTCTGAGTAGAACAGAGACTGAGCTACTGATTTCACACAAATACTGATAGAATTCGCAGAATAAAGTAGTATCTCTTTCCATTCTCACTATCTTTGATAGATTGATTTTTTTTTTAAGAAAACTCCTCATTCCTTGAAAATTAGTGGAATGGTAGCTTAGAACCAGAAGACGGGCATAGGATACTTTTATAAATAGACGTAGTTACACAGAAAGGACTCAATCCACACTTTGTCCGAAATTGAGTTAGCTATGCCAGGGTGCTAAGTTAAGACATAGCCATCATATAAAAAAATATTTACACAAAAAAATATCAATACAACCTATTTTTATGTACCCTGACTCAATCCACATGTATGGCGGGTCAATAGCGCATCCAACTTTAAAGCTCAAAATCTCCGAAGTAACTTTCTGTGGATTGAGTCCTTTCTGTGTAACTACGTCCAACTATCCTGTGGGCCGCGTTACTAAATAGAGGGTGCTATAGTTTGTATCTTCCACTAGTGACATACAAAATTTCCATAAATTACATAATTCTAAAAGTAGTAAAAATTATATGTGCGTGAAAGGTGTAACTGCAGAGATGACGAATGATAGAGATGAATGGCGAAAAGAAACGTGTTGCGCCGACCACACCTAGTATGGGATAAGGGCAGGAAAATGATGATGATGATGATAAAAGTAGTAGGTAAAATTGAATATAAGGCAATACTTTGTGATATGCCTTTTCGCTATTTTCTTGTCTTGAAAAAAATAACAATGTATTTTAATAGCTAGCGATCCTCGATTGCAAGATGTTTAGATGTGTTGTTTATACGAATTTATGTTTGACCCGGAATTTTTGCTCACGAATGTATTTAAATAGTCAAAGAGCTGATATTTACATCGCTAGTAAATTGTACTTGCTCAATAATCTATCCGTACTTTTCTCAGGCTCTACGAGTATCAGGATCTACTATCTATCAGTGGCGTGCACACCGTATAGGTAAAAAGACACTGCCTACCTTAGTATCTTGGTTACCCGACGTAATAATAGAGTTATTGCTAGATCCTTTTTTGTTGTACTCACGACATAGGCTAATGAAAGTCCTGTGTTTTATGGGTGAGTAGATAGGTAGCTACCTACCAATATTTCGTAAAGACGTGTTACCTATAGCCTTAGGGATTACTGCCCACCTTGTCGTAAAAACCAGTGCACGCCACTATACCAATACAAAATTTTATTTAAATCGGTTCAATAGTTTTGACGTGACAGCGAGACAGATACCTTTGCATTTATAATATTGGTATGGATTATTTGTGTATGGATTACCAGTGTGTTAGAATCGTAGAAGCGTTGTGGATGGTTATTTGGTTGATAACACTTATACGAATGAAACATGAACAAAATAACAATCCGTATTACCTGATTCAGAGATTAACTTTGCCCAGAAATTTTGTGCCAGTGAGCTAAATTGACCAATATGCTTTGTCTTCTTTGCCGAGTCGGCCCACACTGATCTAATTATTTTGTCAATAACAAGAAAAGCGAACAAGTGGTCCATAAGAGACCGTAAGCTCTGAACTGAGAAGATGGAATCGGTAGAATTCGCGTTTTTAGTGACCGCTTAACCTTCCTATACCCGCGCGTTGGTCCGTGAGACCGACGAAATTATTTTTTTAAGTTTATTCGTTCGCCGCAAGAGCTGGTGACTCGAGTTTCTCGGTAGCTGCCGGATTTCAACCGAACTTCACTTCGGTGCCGCCCGCGCGGTTATAGGAGACGCACATGTTGGCTGTTTTGGCGCCAATCGGTCTGTGAGACCGACGCGGGTATACGTGTAAGTTTTTGTGTTAGTCTTGATTATTTATAATTTGCTAATTTTGGACTTTGTTTCCATTTGTTTTATTTACATTTTGGTTATTTACACTGATAATAATATTTCACATATGTGTAGAGTATTTTTACTATTGTATAGGTATATTATATAGAGTTGCTTGAAAAATTTACAGTTGTACGAAATCGAGCGGAAATATCATCAGGACTTGGACATCGAGGAAACTGTACTCTCGTTCCTTTCATTCCTAAAAGGGGAAAAAACGTCTTCTTGTATCCAGCACGATGATGCTGAAATCAATGAGGACACCGGAAAGCCTGAAATTATAATGGACTATAATGCGACCAAAGGAGGAGTCGACACTGTCGATAAAATGTGCGCCGCCTATAACGTTGCTCTTGGTACAAATAGGTGGCCCATGGTAATTTTTTATAGCTTCATGAATATAGCAGGCATAAATGCGTTTATCATATATGCTCAAAATAATATAGACAAGAAAATAAGACGCAGGATCTTTCTTGAAGCTTTGTCATATGATCTCATCAACCTGCACATCAGACGTCGAGCTCTCATCACATCCTTGCCTAAAAGCATGAAGCTAAAGCTCGCAGAAATATGCCAAATAGATGGTCCCGAGTCCATAGCAACATCCAGAAACAATAAAATAGGTCGCTGTGGATATTGTTCATCTAGAAAAAATCGCAAAACACGATACAATTGTGCCATATGCAAAAAATACTTTTGTTTGGAACATGCTATTATGGTATGCCCTGACTGCTACAATAAGGCTGATAACTAAATAAGCGTTTATTTTTTATAAAGTTTGATTGTTGATCTCTTCCTAAGTGTAAAAAAAATATTTTGTTTTAGAAAAAAAAATATATTTTATTTCAGTTTTTTTAGTTCCTGAGAAAAATATCTCTTATTTGAAGGCTGTTAATGTAAAAAGTGCTAAAAACTTAATAGTTCCTAATAAAGATAATTCAAGACATCATATCTTTTATTTAGAGACTTCATTTTGATTTAAAAGTATTAAACATAAATATATACTATTAATTATTTAAAAAACTACGACACAAAAGTGCGGTCCGTGAGACCGTACGCGGGTATATGTGTTACAAAAATTGGCGCGGGTATAGGAAGGTTAAGTAGTTCAAAAGGAATTACCTTAGACCACTGTATGAGATATGAATGAGTAGGTCGAAATGACCACATAAAAATATAATCCTTGAATCGATACGTTAATGTATCGTTTGTTATGTCATAAAAAACTACTGAACGTATTTTGAAGGAGAGATAGACTATGATCTGGATTAGAGCGATGGAATGGTCATCATCAGCCCATACTTGTCCACTGCTAAGCATAGGCTTCTCCAATGGCACGCCACTGTGATCTGTTTTCGGCTTTGCGAAGGAATATAAAATAGTAACTAAACATAGGTGCTAGCTAATTTTACTAGTACACCTAGCTACTAATATTTTATACATACACAATGTTTACTATCGTAAACAAAAGATGCACTAGTATGTCTCTAATTCTATTTTGTTTACCTACTTCGCAAGTTACAATTCCAGTTCGAATGTGTAATTACGATAGATTTCCAGTTAGAATGAAATCCAGTTCAATTCAAACAACGCTAGCTTTTCTACATGTGTGCTACTATCTTGCGACCTATTACCTGTACATCTGACATGCTGAGAAAACACAAGAAAAATCAGCCCTTATCAGTGAATGATAAACATTCTGTAACACGGAAAATATGGGTACAAATAGATAGAGCGTCCCATACAAGGAGTTGGTTCCTATGTAAGTGTGAGTATGCTCTCATCTTCCAACTTGCAATCAAGACGCCATGCATGTCACGGACCATGTACCTCATCATCATTACCATCATCAGCCCATACTCGTCCACTGCTGGACATAGGCCTCTCCAATTGCACGCCATTGTGATCTGTTTTCTGCTTCTCGCATCCAGCTACTAGACCATGTACCTACCTACTATCTAATTTATTCGCCAGTTGGACTGGGTGCATTTCAAAGAGTGTGCTACGGAGTTTCATTTATTTTTTCATAACCTAATATCCCCATCGCGTTTTTACAATAGGTCAACCAGAAGAACCACAGAACGTCATCCATACCAGGTGGATTTACCATTTACGCGAACCAAACGCTTTGCGTCTACTTTCATTGTGCAAACCGCCAGGAAGTGGAATGACTTGCCGGAATCTAGATTCCTGCGCAGTACAGACTGAAGGTCTTCAAGTCGCCGGTGAACTATTTTGATACATGGAAGGGTTAGTCTATATCGGTAAGTCCATGGTAACTAAGGACTATCTAACCCAGGAAACGATATTATTGACATTACTAGGTGACAGGACAACTTTTGTTCTGTCATACTGATACAAAGTAGAGTGGAGGAGATTGAAATTTGATTTTAACGGATTTTCTGAGTATATTTTGAACAAATATCTATATAGAACAACATGAGTATGTTCGCCATTTTCTTTCTTTCAGACAAGTGAGACATGCCCGATTTTCAGACCCCGATAGAATATATGCGAACATTTTGTTCTCTCGTTGATCTCGAAAATAGTCATAAAAAAATTATATTACTTGAAAACAAACAATACTGAGAGATAGTCGTAGACAAGTTTGAACGTCTTGCAGGATATTGAAGTAATTATAATACCTACACATGAAAAGAGGAAATCCACTATACTCCTACCTGCCAATTATAGGTAAAATTGATAGGAATACCATTACATATACAATACCATATAAATAATGAGCTTCTTCTTCTGCTTTCTCTACTTCTTTATATAAACAATAGTTCAAAATGGGTGACTGTATTGAATCATCGATAACGCGATGTGACAAAAACTAATTAGTTTTAGTTTAAGTGTAGGTATTTTTTTCAAGATGGGTATTTTATTACTCTCTCTGAAAATACTTAAGTAGATCCTAATAATAAATTAGTGTTCCATTCGCCCACCCTATATACCGATCCTATACATGGGTACCTACTTGTGCTCCGTGAAATTACTTCACTGCACATTCGTTTTGAATGTTTAATCGCTCACCCCTTTCTTTTTTGTCGTCAAATATGTATCCGAACAGAAGCGGTCTGCAATAAAAATGCTAACGTGTCTTTGAGGAGGCCGCCATACGACGCCATTCATTCGTTTGATGACTTCATTTGGACGCGCGAACTCGACTGCTCACTTGCGAGATAATGCTCTATTGTTTACCCTTCGATAGTGCACCCTTCATGCAACGAAACACAAGAAAAAGACAGCTATACATCAAGCGACTCCGCACGCGTAAGCAACGCGCCGCGGCTCGCTACATCTCTCACTCGCGCAATACCCGCAACACACCGCCAGAGAGAGACGGCGAAACTCCTCGTAAAACAGGTAGTAGAGAAATAATAATCATCTTTATGACTTCTCACTCTATTCAGCACCTTGTTACGATACTACCAGCTCATTGTGGTACGGTCGAGTGGTTGTAAAATCTTTTCTTTACTTGCCAGTTTCACTAATTGTACGTTTATGAGTTTATGAGTTTGCGGTTCGACGTTTTATGGCCGGGACTGTCCTCGGGTCTTTGTCGGATTTTTTTACGACTCTCGTAAAATCCTGAATCACTTCTTCAGCAACAACAAACTTTACTACATAATAAGTGTTTATTAATTGTCTCGTAACTCATAAAATTATATTATTAATCAAAACACGATAACTTCACTGATAAACGGAGCTCTACATTTTATGGTTTTTTTTTACAAGTACTAATTAGAAAAGTAGAGTTAGTAAATAGAATACAAAGTAAGTACATAGAATGATTATCATTATGTATTTATAGTGATTAGCGAAAAGGGGACGGGGCGAGGTATGTTGTGTGAGCCGGCAGCAGGAGGCGCGCGGGGCGAGCCGCGTGGCCCGCGCTCGGCCGCCACTCAGTTCAGTAGCCTGCGTGAATCGCGCCGCGTCGGTTGCTCGCCGCCGCATGCTCCACCTCGCACATAGCACTCCGAAAACTTCGCACGACGACAACGATCGCGAAATCGAAAAATAAAAATTATCAAAAAAAAAAATTCAACCACTCGACGTGCGAACGGACCACGCGTCCCAGTGACAACGCCGAACTGAAACACTTGTTAGCGCGCAAGACACTTAAAAAGTCGTAAAATCGCGGCACGCGCTTCACAAGCCATAAAATAATCGTAAAAAGTAAACACACATCGGCCGGCCTTTATCACTGAGGTGGCCCATTATGACGCTTGAGTGACGTTTAAGAGGCAACAAAATTATCGAAATCAATTCCCTGTACCAGTGACATTGGGGAGGTCGTGTAAAATCGTGTTATCTAGGCGCCTAGTGTCGCGATGACATAAGCGGAGCCCACGCGACTTGCTTGACTGTGACGTGCTAGTGTCAGTGACTTTACAGAATGAACTCATACTTCGAGCAGAGTGGTTTCTACGGGGCCCATGGTGTCCACCAGAGCGGTGGCGGGGGCGACCAGTACCGAGGGTTCCCGTTGGGGCTGACGTACGCCCAGCCTCATGGGCTGCACCAGGCGCGGCCCCAGGACTCCCCCTACGACGCGTCTGTGGCAGCTGCATGCAAATTGTACGCTGGCGAGCAGCAGTATGCGAAGGCTGATTGTTCGAAGACAAGTGACCAGCAGAATGGTTACGGTGGCAAAGAGGCTTGGGGAGCTGGCTTGGGTGCGTTGGTGAGGCCTGCAGCGTGTACTCCGGAGGCGCGCTACAGTGAGTCGTCGAGCCCAGGGCGGGCGCTGCCCTGGGGCAATCAGTGCGCGCTGCCGGGAGCCGCGTCCGCCACGCCGCAGCCAGTGCAGCATCAGGCGACCAATCACACTTTCTACCCTTGGATGGCCATAGCAGGTTAGTCTCTACATAAAACTATATTTTTACGATTCCTAAAAAGAGACGTCCTACATAATTGCACAAGGGCAGTGAATTCGGAATTTTCTAAACAGTTTCCTTGTAATTTTAGTAGGTAGGCAATAGTAAAAAAAGTTCCGCAAAATACCTACACACCATTTAACGTCGCCCGTTAGTGAAGAATGCATATAGGTATTTTTTTTCTAAAGCATAAAATTATTACATAAAACCGCCAATGTAAATATTAATCCATTTGAATAACCTGTAAGAATCCAATAAGAGTGCAGGTAGAGCATAAAACTCGAGTCAAGTATCAATAAAATGATCATAAATGCCACCATTTAACACGTTATTGGCTCTTCAGTTTGCTGATTATATTTCCCGAGCAAATAATGAACATTCGAGGAAACATTTTTTTATGCATTTATTTGTAACGACTTTAACGGTAGAAAGAGAAAAAGTTAAATGCAGGAAAAATTACAAATTAGGTTTTTTATATTTTATCGATAGTAATTTTATTTATATAAATTTAATTTACTTTCTTCAACACTAATTAAATAAATTGTCTGTTAAGCTCTAAATTTTATACTTACTATATTAAGGAAATCTACATTATAATTTTACTTTAGTCCAAAAAAGTCCAAAACTTCGAAAAATAGACTTGAATTTACTTCGAACACGGCACACATATTTTTAGAAAACTAATCCCCTAATTTCCTTTAAAGTAACATCAATATGTAAAAGCGAATAGGAGAATATATTGGGCGCGTGCGCAGTCAACGACCCGTTCTAGTTTGGGAACAACATATTATTAGCTGGCAGCATGTAGAGTCACTGACCATTTTAACGAGACCAGGAACAGGGCATTTTAGTCACGGATACATTTTTTTTTGTAAGTACCTATCTAGCGTGGCTTCTATACCTATGAATAACATTGAATTGATATTACTGGAGGTAGGCTAGTACCTAAAGACTTTAGCAGGAAAATATTTGAGTAGTCTTTTTTTTTGTTTAGGTGGTCGTTCAATATTGTATGTAGGTACGATCGACGAGGAAAATTATACTCTATCAATTTCGAATACTTCCTGTGTTAGAAATGTGTCAAGGAAAAAAATACCTTAATTTCCAACGAAATTTTTCATGAGTCTTAGTATCGTGGTTACAGTTTCTTTAAGATAAAAAATATGGATTATGTAGTGATTCACACACTATTGAAATTCACAAGGTCCACGGTAATGCGAAACAATAAAAAATGTAGAAGAACTAGAGTCAACATCTCTCTTCTAATTCTCTGATAAATGTAATAAACTTTTTATAGCGATTATCCAATTTATTATCTTATAAGAAATCGCGTAACCGAATAATCTAATAAACGTCCTTACAAGAAATTGTTACTCTAACAAGAACATCATCGGCTCTACGAAACTGTTGGAAAAAAGACGTCATTAAAAATGCAGAACTTAGAAATTCCAATCCACCACCGGGTCGAATCCACACACAAACTCGCTCTCGGTATATATTCATAATCTTTTATGGCATGTGAATATTTCTAACGCGAGGTCCAACATTGAATGGTGAACGTTGCATCAAACACGCCAACGACTCAACATTACTAACGCGTAATTAACGTAACAACCCGCGTGTGGTCCGGCTTCTCATAATTCAAGCGACTTGATAAAATTAAATAACACGACCTAAAAAAAAAATAACAAAGTAAGTAGTCGCTCTGTCGGCCATAACTCATTTGGGTGCACGCAATATGGGCCCGCGAAAACAATACAAGGACGCGCCTGGGCCCTCGTCGCCCCAGTGCCGGTTACTTGCGTCCGGCTGTTGCGGGCGTGATCCAATGTCACTAGCGGGTGTACCTTCCACGGGTGTAACCGGAATCCATACCCTCTTACTACCCCTTACCAACAAGTTAGTTTCCTTGTAAATCTAGCTATGTGCAAGTTAACAGTGTCTAATGGTTTTTAATAGTAACGGAATGGATATTACATAATTCACAATGCAAAAGTTACGTAAATAAAGATCACTTCCATAATCCTTAGAACCTTTGGGGATATGACGCCACTTAGATCGCTTTTCGTCTGAACCACTACTTGTCCATCGCACCATAGACACCTTCTGAATACCCCTAATAAGACATACTTTACCATTGACCGATGGGACACCATTACTGAAAATAACAGATTCTCTAAGCTAATGAACATTGCACAAAAATAACTTTCCGTGAGATTAAGGTCGATATTTTTGTCATAATTGTCTATAATGAGCTCTTTGCTCTGTATTTATTGAATGAGTAGGTGTTTTTCCTAAACCAGTGTAATAATTCAAATAAAGCAATTAAAATACAACAGTTATTTTTAACCGAATTCGTTTATAGTTAACGTACCTACATAAACAATTATAACCAATAGGAAAATCTTACGCCGTGGTTTATAAATAAAAAGAAATAAAAAAACAGTTATTTTCCTCCACGTTTTTAAGTAAAAGTTTTGCCGAATATTCCTAAACACATAGCGACCTCCACGTGTCTTGACCCTATAATTTCTAAACAGGTTTTTCAAATTGGCGACTCCATAGCTTCAAGGCTTCATTTTTTTATTATTATTTTACATTGTGTTCCAAATCATGATTGGACTTTTAACCTGGTTGGTTCCGTATACCCATTGTTTAACTGTACTTTTGTATAAAATATTATAAAATTCTATCGAGATTACATACAACCTACTTATACTTATTATTGATTATATTTCTTGATTTTTTTTAATATTCATTTTTTTTTTACTTTTTCTGAATGAAAAATACTCAGACAACAATATTTTATAGGTGACGCCCTCTTTAAAGAAATCAATGATATTTGTAGGTATTTCTTATAATTATTACCTACTTACTATATATTTTAATTTATTTGCGTTGTATTGATATTGACGGTTATAAAAGTTTTCCCTATACACATTTTCAATGTTTGTATCACCACTTGAAAAATGTGAAATATGTTTTAATGTAACTCAACTTTTTAAGTTCATTTTTTAAATGTAGATCTAACTAGTGGCGGTATGAAGGTAATCTAAACATTATATTGTCACATCCTTCTGTACCAGCGGCCTTGAATCTAGTGGCCATTCAATGGGGCACTTTGTAATGGTTCCCCAAATTGGCCCGTCCGTATACCGCACTAACAAAACAAACACTAATGCACACAAATATAAGGCATAATAGCCCCGTAGAGTCGCAGAGCATAAGGTAATAATGGGGGAGATTTGTTTTATGGCTTTTCGAGTTTTTGAATAAACAGACGATTGAAAAAAAAACCAACTTACTTTTTTGTTATTTAGTGCTACTCTGACTGCGAACGGAGATGCACGTCCTTTAATATGTAAGTTCAAGTAAAGTAAAACAGCTGGTAATTTTCCGTTTCACCCAAAAAAGTGTAGTGTACAGCAACATAAGCCGAGGGAAGAATACAAGACGAGAGCTAAAGTGTAACATAAAAAGTGGTGAACAATCGGTTAGCGAGATCGACAGGCCCGCCATGGCAGGGGGAGTGCCTGCGGTGCTGCGCGCGCGCCCGCGTCAGCCATGTTGGATCGATCATAGGTGCGGACGGGAAGTGAAAAATAAGCCGCGAACAAACTGCCGGATTTTGTTGTAAAATGTTTACTTAGTTTTGTACGTGTTTTGAATGATAATTCGGTTAAAAATAATTTATACCGATGTAACATTGTAAATTAGTCACCAACTAAGTACTTTAGGTAAACATTAACAACCATTAATTACTTTTTTTAACTAATTTTAGACGTAAGTGAAGTAAATAATTGTTACCTAGTGTATTTATAACTTATTCAAGGTGCTATCTAATTAAAGACAAAAACAAAGTACTTACCTACTTAATACAATTCATAAAATGCAGGTAGGTACAATAAAAATGTTTCTATCACTTAAAAATGTAGATTATTAAACTCATTAACATTTTTTATTTTAATTCAAAAGCAAGTCTACCTAATTTTACGCATATCATGTTATTGTTCTTAATGCAATCCTAAATCACATTCGGTGAGTTATCAAGTGTCAGAAATCTGTTGAAATCACTAAGACTTCACTTATCACTATAATTTTGTTGAGTCCAGTCTCTTACGTGCTCTTATCAATTCTTCGGCTAAGTAGATAATGTTTGAGAACAGTTGAATCGCCTGTACAGACTCTCTTATTACCTATTCGTAAACTATCAGTTACCGTAGGCATCCATCAATTTGATATAAGCATTGTCTATACGTTAATTTCTACACCAACCCTATACTTGACAGTTAAGTGAGTCGATAGTGCTCTTGTGAGGCGAAACGTGGTAGGCATATAAAATAAAGTATAATTTCATTAAACGCACGGCTGTACCGTGCGTAGCAATTAGTAGGTTAGTTCTGTAATAATACCGACAGACAGACAGACAACGGTACACATTGTATGTGTGGATGGGACGTCTATAATTCATCCGTGCTCGAAGTATGTAAAAATATATTATTACTAAGTCGGCTGTTGGGGGCGCGGGTCTCGTGGATGTAAAGGTAGGCGCATGTTGGTATAAGGACCGGTCCTGCAATATGATAGAAAATTTTGTGCAAACTGCACGCCTGTCAATCCAAAATCGGGGTAGGCGAAGGCACTTAACTACTCAGCAAATGCCCAAGATTCACCAAGCACAGCGTGATAGGGGGGTGAGCCCGTGTCATACCAATGTTTTTCTTCACCGAATAATAATCTATATATATAAAAGAAAGTCGTGTTAGTTACACCACTTATAACTCAAGAACAGGTGAACCGATTTGGCTGAAAATTATTGAGGCGGTAGCTTACAACCAGGAGATGGACATTGGATATTTTTTATCCCGATCCTGTGGGATGGGTTGCTATATAATGGTTGTTGTATTTTGCATAAATTACTGAAAGTACGCGAATGAAATCGCGGGGCGTCCACTAATAAATATATATAAATAATACGACTTTTATATGTATTGGCTAAGGATTAATTTATATTTTATTACGCGGACTAAATATTTTCGAAGCATTGAATAGTTTTTATTTCTTAACGATCGGAATGTTGTTTTCTGTGATAATAATATATCCCAGGACATTAC
This sequence comes from Conopomorpha cramerella, assembly GCA_012932125.1. Lineage (NCBI taxonomy): Eukaryota > Metazoa > Arthropoda > Insecta > Lepidoptera > Gracillariidae > Conopomorpha > Conopomorpha cramerella. Next base: position 26,079 of record SJJU01001171.1, on the reverse strand, counting down.
ATTATCATTATTATAATATACCTAACTATAAATTTTCTCGAGTAGGTACAACAATTACGACTGGACTTTTGCAAATTAAGTAAGTATATAATTACACCATAACACCATGTATATAACACATTTATAAAGACTTTACACGTCATGTCCTAAGATTAGAAGCGAAAGAAAATGACGAATGCACATTATGTTCACTAGCGACAATCTTTCCCCAACAATTACTAATAATCAGCACAGAAATAATTACCTAATTCTAAAATTATTTATACAGTGAAAACACTAGAAAATTATTATTGATTAATCTATGACACTAAGTTATTGAGAACCCAAACACCCAAAACACGGTTATATGAAATGCCCAAAAAAATTTTTGATTTGCCGGGATCGAATCAGTGACATGTTGACAAGTTTATATTATATTCATAAAATCGTTAGAAGAACAAGATAATTTTATGTAAGAAAATAAACTTAGTCTAAAAATTAGGCTACAATTTTTATCTAATGGTAGCCTAATAATTTAGATTTAAAACACTGAAGTTTACTGAAAATATTCCGAAAGCAAATTCTTACAAATTCTTCTTCTTCTCTACAATTATAAAAATAAACATCCTAATAGTTTATACCAATTATTGGAATCATCATCATCAGAACATACTTGTCCACTACTGGACACAGGCCTCTCCAAACATAGGCCTCTCCGATTACCTCCTATATTGGAATAAATGTAGGTATGTTGAATACCTACTATTCCTCGTCGGCAAGTCCTTGAAAGTAAAAACTTTTTTTTTATCACTATGAGCAAGCGTTTGACCACCATCCTGCCTGATGTTAAGCAGCGATGTGGTCTACGATGAAGCACACTTGTTCATTCATCTCTACAAATGTTCAGTGTTACAGTCCTCAAATCGAAGATGATCACGGCCTATATTACTTAAAAATGTATGTGTCAAAAAAGGATATCAAACCTGTTGGCTGTAGGCTCATTTTCCATACCCACGTTATTTTTGTATATATTTGAATTTGACATAAGTTGTCACTGTTGTGTTATATTTTTCTTGGTGTTTGGTTATTAGTTTTATCTTTCTATTTTTATTCCTTTACTCTAATGTCTCAATATATCTTTTCGATACAAACGTCTCAACTTTAATTTCGGCGGTGGACCTGTGACCCTAACAACACCCATCGTTGCTACAGATATGGGCCCAATACGCGTTCACCTTAACCCGCTGAAGTAGGTCCGACAGCGCGCAATTAATCGTCCAACAGTCGTCGCGTCGTCGCTGGAGGTGCGCGCTTTACGCCCGACACGATATTTCATACTGAACGCTCTGCAAGCACAAATATTGTACACAAAACATTGGTAGGTACCGTGGCCTAAGGGACTTTGACTCATCAATGGGACCCCGGTTCGATTTCAGCTATTGAATTTTATACTAATGTTGGTTTAATCTCTGTAACTTAATCTTTGTGATGTCAAAAAAATTTAATTGGGAAATTTAAGTTAGCATAGTAATTACTTTCTTACCCTTAAAAGTAGCGGACAAAATAAAATGCTTTAATGATCAAACAAAATAAACGTCCTCGACTTTAATATCGAATTAATGTAAAATTGCTTCGACTAATTTCTTGCTGTATCGACAAACCCCTTCTTAGTAAACTATTAAACCATATTTAATTTCACATAAACAGTGCATGGTAACACACTTCATAATTTCACTTTGATACAGTGGAGGAGCTTAAAGCTTCATATAACACTGTGTGTCTTATGAACACGCGCTTAAGAATCAATTTAGATTGTTTAGTGTTAATGTTTTAAAGTTTTTCGCTGTTGTACGAAAACTGTTTTGTTTGGACTCTCTGTGCTTGTGATAAGATTAGTTTTCCAATGGTTATTATTTTATGTCTCCTCTGATGTAGAGGGGTTCGTGCTGAAACTAACGTTTTTATAGGCAATGCATCTTTCTTTTTAGACTTGTAGGTTACTTTAGCTGGTGCGCTGCTGCAGGTAGCCTAGACAAGAGAATAAGCAGTTAGTCTTAAAAAAAAGGAACACATCAACACCAAATAAATTTTACTTGGCATTTGAAATCTGGAGTAAACATTTTAAAATTCTCATTACAAAAACGATATATTTTTCTGTACCTCACTGACTAGAGTAGAATTGTTGAGACTTGACTGCTACTGGTCATATTACAGACGTATTAAAGGTATTATTTATAAAGGTATTCACATTAAAAATATAGAGATGAGAAGTGATAAAAGAATAGGAGATGAGATAGGTTGACCAATTTTACAGACCCACCATATCGGCATAAAAAAATAGTGAAATACATTTGGAAGAGTTTGGTTACAAACGCAGAAGATAATTTATAAAAATGTATAATTATGTAAACAATAAAAGCGTAAATCTATGTCGAGTGATTTAAAACTCATTCTTCACAGATTTTTTCCAGACAAAGATTTATCTATTAAATAGCTTAATTATTATTCTAATATCGATAATAAACTGAATCGAGACTTTGCGGTACTTGACGAGACGGAACTAACAAGTGATGAATCTTTAATTGTGACGTCATAAAATATTGTAACGAATAGATTAAGGCAATCATAAAAGTCATAAACGTGGGAACGACACAGATGGCGTTTCGAGCAACTGTTTAAAGAAAACGGGCCCCTCGTCTCTACCTAGTTATGAAACGATGGTCCTTAGAAAATATGCGGTCTCGTTCTTTTTGAGTTCGTTGTACAATTTGTGTTTATTTTTATCCAACGAAAACTTACAACTGCGTAACTAGATTATGAAATTACAGTGTTTGATTTGTAAGTTAGTAATACCATACGTAAATACATTAATACTTGGTCAGTTGTTCTGACAAATCACACTAAAATACAACCGTAGAAAGAGATGCCATGATATAAGCGAGTCCCGCTACAATAATTCCAAACTAAGTCATTACAACCATGCGGGTAAAAAAACCAACGTGTCTATTATAAAAGGTGGTTTCGAAGTTTTTTCGTCGTTCCTTGACCAAAAACACAATCGTAAATTATAAATCGGTGAGCATGGACTTCCAAATTAAGATATCTATCCAGCATTTCCTTTACTTCGGCGGCTTTCTTTGAAACTAGACGACGTCGTGTTTTAGTTTAAAATTAGAACTCGAAGGTTTCGGACGTATCACAGCCAAATGTTAAAATTGTGCAGTCGAATTAGACGACAGGCTGTTTGCCCAAGTGTTTTGTAATTTACCTACCTATTGTCTTTAGATCGGTCGCCCGATTCTGTGTTCATGAACACAGATCACGTTCCGCCAATTTGTGTGACATAACCTACACTACTGGCAGTTAACGCTGACTCTACGTCAAATATTGACTGACTCTACCTGAATTATTCGGGAAATACGAAATGTCGTTGCAACACGCAACAATGGCACTGTCACGTGCTTTTACTTTCTCACACGTGTCACGTGAGATGTGTGCCTGTCAGCGAACGATGCTGGAATCATCGAGCGCAAGAGAGGAATTTTAATGAGAGTTTCCTACTGCAAATCTGCGATGCAATACATAAACATTGCGCGGCCTGGTGTCATGTTAACAACGGAAAATCAACTCGCGGCGTGTATTTTAATCAGCCTTTTGTGGTTTTATATTTTTTTTTCTTTGGTGCCAGCTTTAATGTTCGAGTCAGTGCATGCTTGTATTGTTTTCGAATTCTAACTCGCGAAGGTGTTATCCGAAGATCGGTGTTCGATAATGACTAGGTATAATTCTTTTGCTTTTGCTTACTTTTTATTTTGCGGGTTAAATTTGAAACCGACAACCGTGGTAGCGGCACTTGTCACTAAGACAAGAGTTCTAAGTTCCATTCCCTTGCGTCTTACTTGTTTTAGAGATTAGTTGACACATTTTGTTTTGTGCCTCTGAGTGTTTTATTTATTATTTTTGTTTTCTAAATCTATGTGCATTTAAACGTATACATAGCTTGATAGCTAAGTGAGATGATTCTCATACACACATCAAAAGTGTCTAGGGAACAAGAACATTCGTAGCTCTAAAAAAAATATTTATTAAAATCAAATCTAATCTTCTTCGAAGGATTGGTCTCCTACCTAATTCCCCATGCCTGTATCAATGACTTATCAACACATTTTGAATAAATTATGAATGAATTAAGTGTTTGTAAAATATATTCTTGATTGCAATCTTCTAAAATGTACTTGATACCTAGACACTTTTGATGTGTGTAGTTACGGATCAGGGTTATATTTTGTAAAAAAGTGAGATATATAAAAATTTGAAAAAATCATAGTCGAGTAAAGAAATTAGGAAGATGTAAGAGACTAAATCATAAGTTTTATGAATGCAAGCGCACGGTCCGAGGCGGGCGCGACGCGACAATATATTTGTTCAAACAATGAAGCCAAACACCGCTCGCTCGCGGATAAATCGCCTTATTCGAGAATTATACGCCCGACAACTATAATATTATTATAATTTCTATCAAACAATTAGACAAATTATTTATGTAGGTAATACTAGCCGTGTATTGGAATAAATACACCCTTTAAACCTTCCCTGGACTTCCACGTAATTCAAGACCAAAAGTAGCTAAATCGGTCCAGCCGTTCTCTAGTTATAGCGAGACTAACGAATATCAATACATTTATATATACACCTACATATAATGATTTTTTCTGAAACATCATACCCAAATCCTTATAGTATAGGTACTAAAACAGGAAACATAGTCCGTAAAAACAAAACAAACTCGCGCTTGTTACAATAGTTGAAATGGAGACCGGCTAGATGCACCTAAAACACGATTTTAATTGTATAACTCTTTCCGGATTTTCCTGATAAAAAAGCAAAGCTTTGTGAAACAAACCACGTGTAACCTGCGGAATTATTAACGTTTATACATTCAAAATACCTTCCTATTCCAGGTTTACATCTTACCACAAAATATCATCATAATCCATTGTGTAGTTTTTATCTTAGGGAGTAACAAACGTACTTACTTCGCTTTGACTTCTACCTTAATACCTAAAATAGGAAGTCCTAATTATTTATTACAAAAGAGGCAACCCTAACCCAATGGCACGAACGATTCGGTGATACGGCAGCGGCCGCCCGCCCGCCCTGGTCACAATGCGCCGGCCGCCGACCTCGCGACCCGCTGACCGCCCGCCCGCCCTGAAACTGAAAGGGGATCCATGACTTCACTTCGGTAATGGACGAGATTTTCATTCCATAGAACAGGTGAAAATGTGCTATTACTAAAAATCTGTCTTATTAATTAGGATGGGAAGCCTAGTTAGAATTTTAATTCATTATTGAATAACTTGTAGGTATTTGGTTATTGTTCTTTTTCGAACACTTTTTTTAGCCTCCTATGTGTCCTCCTACACGAACTCTTAGATCCTGTAAATTAAACTAGTGATGATATAATAAAAAAGTAAACAAAAACACTTAGGTAATCTGCAGAAGAGTGTATATTCATCTACCTATAGGTACTGATTCTAAAAGTACCTACCATCATGAATCATCATAATGTAAAAGAAAAGTTACCCGCTGATTCAATTAGATAATAAATAAATTATCACATTTAGGTCAGCCAATCGGTTGCCATTACAATTTTATGAATTTGCAAATGCGCAGGCGCAATCAAATTTGCACAAATTAAATTGAAACTCTTTGCTAGACATTTATGGTACCAATTAGAATAATTCAATTACGCATTAATTGTATGCTAAAATGCAAAGAGATCTATCTGGGGAAGTCTTAAAGTATCACCTGCTATTTAAATAGATATCTCTCCCGTCTTGTTTTCTTAAGTGAAATTGAGACAAAAGGTGCTATTTCGGGTGAGTTGTTGTTTTGTTGAAGATTAATTTCGTCTGCATTTTGAATAGGTTTTGTCTCTGTGTCTCGACATTTTAGTATTTTAATGGAAAATTATCTAACAAGGATGACATTGCAACTGAAATTACGTTGTACCTACTATGTTGTAGGTACTGGGTTACTCGAGACAGTAATAAGGAAATGTACCTATATAAATGCTAATATTCATTTTTATCTTTTTACTTAACTGTAAAAAGCATGAAATCATCATAATAATAGTAGTAATAACAAGGGAGAAATATCATCATCATCATCAGCCCATATCTGTCCACTGCTGGACATAGGCCTGGAGATAAATATAAAATACCTAAATATCGATAATGGCTGACGATGTCAAATTTATTTACAAGTGTTTTGAAATATAAAGTAATATTAAATAAATGTACCACTAAACTGCCGCCTTGGGGTGATACCATAACAGCCACCAAAACAAGATGGCCTAATTTGACAGGTGGACTTTTCTTGCACCTTGATAGTAAAGTAGTAATTATGATAGGTATGTAGATAATTAACATTTAAATAGCTTAGTAATGTGTCACTAAAAAGACAAACGTAATCGTATGTACATATAAAATAGCTAATCCACTAAAAACATAAAGTCCGCAACAAAACAAAACATTATCTTTCGAGCTTCGAAAGCTCGAGTCAGCTGAACTTGCAATATGAAAAGTGCAATCGAAATAAAAAGGAAAAATGTTCATACGAATAAAATGAACGTTTAAAAATTACCTTACCAGAACGCAAAGAAATCTGTGAAGATGTCAAATAAAGATTCGAGATTCAATTTACACGTCGATTCAGTTTAGTAGCGGTTGAATTAAGATAATGTTCACACCTGCGCGACTCCGTATACGTTGCAGTGTGGACGGTCTGTGTTGTTACGAACCATGTTTACGATTGTTAGGCTCGGCGGACACTAGCGGCGGATTCTTGGTACAGAAAAATTTAAAAGTAAAACAATATATCATGAAGGTTCGGCGACATTGTTCTTAAATAAACATAATTCCTATTTATAAGGACAGAAAAAGATTCCGTAATATACATTTCTCTTTATAAAAATAGAAGGTTATCACTAGGAAAAGGTTAGTTAATCTCAAACCATTTTACTTGTCCATCCATGCTTGCAGTTGTTCAGTAGATAATTAGGTTGTTATCTATGCAAAATAACGTAACAAAAAGAGCTAAAACTTTTCACTTCGTTGTTACATTATAACTAAGCTGTGGTTCATTTTTCTAGCGAGTATCACACCTCGTTTGTACTTATATACTCTTATCGTATTTTTTTAAACAATGCAAAAACCCGTTTTGAGGCAGAATAAGCGCTGACCTTAACGCCCCAGTCTGAGCCGTGCGACCCCTTCTTTTTGCGGTGCCTCGCTCAGCCCACGTTTCGCAACCGATTCCCCGGATCAGCTGTTTATTTCTCCGCTAGCTAAATAAACTCCCAAATTACTAACTACTTCATTTACTCGTATCTTGTAAGAGGAAATTCCTCTTGACTTGAAATTTTGCATTTATTTATTAGCTGTGAGGAATCTAGTTCAGGATTATGTAGGTATGTCAGGACAGTAATAAGAGTTGTTCTTTGTCTCTGCCTATCCCTTCGAGAAGTGAAGTTACCTAAACAAATTGCATCTACAGCAGCGTTTCAAATACCATACTACTAAAAGCTAAATCCAAGATGGGAAAACGGAACTCAGCATTCGATACTTTTTCAATTCACGTCGCTCGCGAATCTCGAAACAATTTCGCTAATACATTTTGTTTACGGAGAGTATAAAACAACAATAAATCGAATAACAAGTGCAATTATTTATTTTTTTCATGAAACGTGTCTCAGTTGAATGAAGTTGGTTAGGCAGGACGGCTGTTGGCAGGTACACGGCCATTGTTTTCCCATCCGTTGAAATGTTTAGTGTTTTATGAGTTACGAAAAAAGATTTGCGCAATTTTATGGTTTCGAGTGATTGTTGAAGAATCTATTGTGTGTTGAGGTTTTTATGGTACCGTTATTATTGTAAACTATTTGCTTATAACGTTCTCAGTGTATTTTGGAAATTATTCTTACAAATTGTCTCACTCATTGGCAGCGCATTTGTAAGTAGGTATATTCAAAATGTCGCATTTCCGTGAAGAAGAAAAAAATAACACTAAATAAATTACGTATTCAAATTATAACGGATTTCATTTAAGAAATGATCGCCGATTGATTTCGATACCGTGAACGAATGGACATTTATTATAATAATTTATTTACTTATTCACATTTAAATATGTAGTACATTGTACATTATTTACTGATTTATTTAATTATAATATTACATTAGTATTAACAGGTCAAAATTATGGCAAAAATGATGTATTTCTAGTAGGTTTGTTTCAGTTTCATTGATTTTCTACATTACATGGTATAAAACAAAGTTGTCTCCCGCTGTCTGTGCCTACGTATGCTTAGATTTTGAAAACTACGTAACGTATTTTTATGCGATTCTTTCGATGATAGAGTGATTATTGAGCAAGGTATATGTATGGAAGGTGTATACAATGTAATACAATGGTTATAATAGTAGGAAAACACTGTTAATAATGTATATTGGCAAAACATCGTTTGCCGGGTATGTATATAAGTACCTCATATATACAAGTAAAATAAAACAAGCTTGATATCCCATCCCACAAGAAAAAAACGTACTTTAAAGAATTCTATTTATTTCAATACGAAGTTTACTACATCGTCGTCAATTACCGACTCATTTCGCTACGAGAGCTGCGCCCGCGCAGAATATTGAATCCGCGACAGTGTTCGCGCCATAAATCAAGTCGCGTCGCGTCTCGTCCGCCATTGTTCCTCAGCCGGTGTCAAAGATCAGCAATTTGCCTTTTCAAAGATGTCCGGGGGCGGGTGAATTTGTTTTTAATATCAACGTTAAGCAGGACACCCAGCCCCTCAATGTACACCTATCCAACTTTTGTTGGATATGTACACAGTTTTTTTTGCCTTTCCCAAATGGAAAAGAAATGTAAGACTTGTAAGTTACACATAGGTTAAAGGGAGGGAATTAATTAATACAATTTATGAAGTCACTGAGTTAGATGAGTAAATACTCCTCCGAAACGGCTTGACAGATTTAAATAAAATTATTATTATATTCCGTTATATCAATATCGATTCCTCCTAAAATTGTTTTATCGCTAAATCAATACCTGAAGGACCTTTACACACTCAGTAGTATATTCTTTTTATTACCTAATTTAATGGTACCTATGGCATTTAGAATTACCTGTTCCACAATTTCCATTTGACACTGCGTCGAAGAAGAAGAAAGTCTCTTAGTAGAATATTCTTCGAAAACCCACTTGCCCTACATTTACCAGTTTACAAGGAGAGATTTACCGATGGGGGTTAGTGGAACCCGACGTCTCTACATAATTTAAACGGAGGTCTGGTACCTTAGGTACCTAAGGCCTAGTTTTAATAAATAGTTGACACGGAAATTTCCGCCGTTCCTCAGGGAAGGTATGTTTTTTTAGGCAATATTACGTTTGTCAAAATCCGAATTTTAAAATCGGTATTCTAATAAACATAAGTATGCTCCAGCTAAGTATAGACCTGCTTACCATAAGGCAGGAGGGTGGTCAAACGCTTGCTTATAAAAGTAAGCTTACTTCTATTGAGAGATATTAATCTATATTAATATGGTCATGATTTTAACTTTAACACCATTCCTTAAAGTCTAATAATCTCTTTAATCATGCTCTGAAGTTCCTGTACTTACATTGTCCCAGATTCTCAATTAAGCTTTGATACTTCACCAAATGAAAGAATCATTGGTGAAAATATAAGGTGTTTGTATCATTTTACTCAGATAATTTATTTTTCAGTTTTGTAAATCTCTCACAACACACATAGGTAGGTTAACATTAAACATTAGAGGAAATAACTGCAGAATATCTTAGCAAATGTAACCGATCCTATATCGATAGCTAAGTACGAGTAGATAGGTACTACACTATCACATTGTAATTGATTACGTCACTGAGAAGTGTGCCGTATCTGTTTATTCGTAGCTCGAAATTTATCGACCGACCAAATAATGGAGTTCAAGGACTCAATAAAAATATGGATGCGGTATGAGAGATGCTCTGTACTATGATTCATTCTGATTGTACTGACGTAGGTACTTAATGTTCTTAATCGTGGCAGATAAAATGAGATATATAACTAATATGTTATGGATTTTCAAACTATTAACTAGCGATTAACCTTAAAGTAATCTGTATTCAGAGGCCTTCAAAGAAAAACTAAAGAGGGTACTAATTTGTAATTTTTTTGAGTAGTTGCTCATAAAGGTTACATCTGAAGAAGGATGTACTTTTGTGAAAAAAATATTATCAGAAAACCTTGTTAAATATGGATACCTACCAATGTTAAGCGATATTAATTGTTAATAGGTACTGTGAGTAACACTTACATATTATTTGTAGGTATATTATGATGTTTTATAAGAAAATGTTTACTAAAATAAGATTCATATTAAATTATTGTCAAATATTACTATTTCAGCCAGCTCAGTTATGTTTCCATTTAATATATTAATATTCATAGGCATATTTCAACACAATTAGACCATTAATTAGTAATAATTGTCTTCTTTAGCATAGATAAAATCAAATTTTGATGTTTTATGTAATTTTGGTGGGTATTATAAGACGCTACAACCGCCTTTCTTGTGTTCCGACCGGTAGGTAATATTTTGAACCGCTTTTAGTGTAGTTATTAGAGAAAATGTACAATTTAATACATATATTATTCTGTGATAAAACTATTACCTATTTGTAAAAAAATAAAACATAGTAACAGCCGTTTTTATATTAATTAACTACCAAGTTTACATGATGTTATAATAAAATTGCATTGCATAAATAAAATGTATGCTGTTCTTTGTTTTTAATAAAACTTTAATGTAATATTTACAAGTTTACCTTTTTTTATTATACATAGGTACTATACTATACTCACCTATTAGTTACGCTCAAGAAAAAAAAAGTTGTATACCTACATGTTTTCATCACATACCTCTCTCGTTTGCACGTACGCAAAGTGAAAGAGTCGGCATGAGCGGTATCTTGTATGCCATCCGTACAAGGCCCTCAAGCAATAACTCTACACAACAAAAATGTATTTCGCTTCAGCTCGCAGATGTATAAATTCCCACGTGAATCTTCTGATACACCGACACTACTCTGTTTATTTTCACATTACTCAAATTTTGTTTGCAAAATAAATAAACATTTGAAGTTACTGCCCGAGTTTCATTTCTCGCACTCTACGGTCAACGCAATAATGTAGATTAACTGGGAAAATGTTTTCCGTACTGTGTTTCCTTACCAAAAAAAAAAATGTGCTTTTTGATGCCCATAATAGCCAATTCTGGATATTTATGTCTTTATAAGTCGGTTGCGTGTGAAGCGCCCATATAAAAGCACCTCTGCGTACGCAATGCATTAGACTTGGAAGTTCCACAGAGATTTGGGACCTTCATGGCTAACTACGATGATTGATATCGTAAATTTTATAACAGAATGTAATGAAAAAACGGACCGTGAAGCGGCGGCGGCGAACTCACGAGAACCTTCCAAAAGATCCTTCCCAACTATGAGGCTTTAGCTTTCCTATTCAATAGAAATGTGACTAGAGTAGCACAGCGTCTGGGTCTCAGACGTGGAAGAAATTTCACTTTTCCTATCGTGATACCGAGCTATCTGCTTTGTGTGATAACAAAAAGGAAGGCGAGAATTTCAGTTCAGGTGTTCTCCTTTTGAAATATTGCATGCTTAACTCCAACATAACAGTTCGGACGTAATTTTTTTTCGTTTGTTTTCGGGCACGCTGAAATTCAGCCAAACGGTTTATCGAACCTAGTCACTTTTTGTGTTCAGCTCGATCTAAAAAACAACGTGTTATCGCACAGATCGATCGGTAATTACAGACATGGCATTTCCCATGGGGCAATATTGATTTACAGGTACCACTCTAATTGCACACCATAATAAACAACATAACACGCTATCATAAGAGACTCTAAAGTGTTTTAATCGATACAAAGGCTTAAATTATTACATGCTTATGAGAAAGGACGCTTAAAATTGAAAAACGAGCTGTTGCTGTCAACTGAGTGTAATTTTTCTTGACATTAAATAGAGAACAGCATAGATGATAATGAAGATAAGTCAAACTGGTCATTCTGCTATGTCGGCAGTTGCACTGAAATAGCTACATACGGACTCTTATATAAACCTTGTCAACTTCCATATTATAATCTAGAAAGTTAATTATAATATGACGCACATTAAAAACGGAATGCGTTTGGCACAATTCAAATGCAGTTCGACCTTGCCAGTGTTATCATATAAATCCGTCAGCCACAAGGTGTCACGCGAATATCCAACTGCATTATGAGTTACGACTTGCGCTGACAATCGAAAACGATTTGCTAGCAATCACAGAGGAGTTCCCAATACACTCTGTGTAATAGAATTGTTGTAGAAACAAATGGACTGCGCTTTGCATAATACACCATCGATTGCGTGAGCATGATAAATCGCTACTAAATCCTGTCATCGATCTTTAAATGAATTCTAACAACGATGAGAATTCAAGAAAGTCAACTCATCACAATGAACCAATAGATGTTGGAGTAATTGAAGGAGGTAATAAATCAAATGTAGTCGTAATTAGAGACACGCTTCATGCTGGCGGAGGTCTCAGCGGGCGAGTGTGCCTATGCGCTGTTTTACCAGACCCCTAGGGTCGAGCGTAGGGTTGCCAACACAATTTTAACAAGAAATAGGTTGACACACACCTAGTAGACAGATACAATAGACTATCGCAATGTTGCATATACATATTAAAAGCAAAAAACAGTAAAATCTATTCCTTTGTGTACAAGTCTGAAAAAAATATTCTTGAAAATTCATATTTCGTAAATCAAAGACAAATAGGTAACGTACGATTTTTTTTAAGAAGATTGTAATCCAAAAATCGTAAGCAAAGACAGTAAAAGTAGAGCATTAATCAAGAAGAGCCCTGAACGAGTAGTTTATTCGCATTAAATCATGCAACTCATAAATCTCACGAACCCGTTCCGCAGCTTATCAAAACAATACGCAGACACACTTTCAACTGCATAACGAAAAATATCTTCCCTACAATCAGTGACATACAAAAATTTACCCAAATTCGAACCGCATAAAGCGCACATTTCAGCAACGGAAACGACGCACTTGCACCCTTATCCCAACGCGTATAGATCATTTCAAAATTAAGCCTCAAGAATATGATAAATTTTCATATATCAGATGTTATTTATGGGAGTATAGACTCAAAGGTGGTGCCAATTGGTTTATTTTAGTATTAGCAGAGTAGAAACTTTAAGACGTTACTGAGATTTAATATCCAAACAGCTATCGGTACTTCAATCTCTCTCTCACAGACAATTTGTAACTTCTTGAGAGTAAAAAATGTGGACAGAGCAACATAGTCATTCTTGTCCTTGCATAGATTATTACAAAGAAGCTACGTACGTGTAATAGGTAAGTACCTACTTGTTGTTAATCTAATAATATAAAATTTCCATGTCACAACTGTTACCGTACTCCTCCGAAACGGCTCTACCGATTTTTACCAAATTTTATGTGCGTATTCAGTAGGTCTGAGAATCGGCTACTATCTATTTTTTATGCATCTACCAGTTGTATTTCTCCCAATACTCAGGGTACAAAGGCAACTTATTATGGCAAAACAAATGTTTGTCGGGACAGCTAGAAAAGGTACAGCTATAAAAATCTTGTCGCATAATCATTAATTGAAACAATTACTCTTACGTCGGTGCTTCCCACATTGATGCTATTTTAATCAGTAGTTAATAATTAACTTAATCCAATTTAGAAAATCACATTTCCAAGTGTTAACTAGCCATGACTATAGCTGAGCTCAGGCTGCTTTCTTATTTCACTCAAAATGTGGCCTTATGACAGAAGGGGCGTTCCAAAGAATGCATACATCGTATCTGTAACATCCCAGATTTTAATCTACATAATTGTGCAAAATATTGCTTTGTCTGTCTGTCTGTTCGCGTGTAGATGCCAAAGATACGCTGCCCTTTGTTGCTGTGTCTATTTTTTATTCCTTTTAAAAAAATATATAATGTTTCGAGAAAATTTAGGAGCTGTGGAAGGTGTAATTACTCGTAAATGCAGAGTTTGAGACGTCAAGGTTGGTTGCGGGGAGCAATTTGAAATTTTCGACCAAATTGTCCTGTAGATTGAAAAGAATTACCAGTTTATGGGAAGATTTCTTTCACTCGTTTTCTTTTTGTGCAGAGCAGAAGAACCGTAGCCTAGTATCGGCAGAGCTAAAGTAATTTTCGAACGGGAAACTAGAAGCATTATCATTTATCAGAATATCTTACGCCGTATACTCGTGTAACCAGCAGCCAGCTAAGACACACAGCCATGATAGATAATTGAGCTCATTACGTTATTTATAAACGGCGTATGGTTGATATTAAATTGCTACAATTTACCAGCAATTTTCATCAAAGGTCGGCTGCGGATGTCCGTTCTATTGAAAATTATATCCGATTCGATGTAGGAAAGTGGTCGTGCCGCACGTTAAAATTATTTTAATTAAAAAGTACCCGCAACACAACCTTTCCTTTTACACCAGTTTAGTACATACTTAAACAAAACGATGCGTTTTTTTCTCTCTTCAATTTTGTATTGAAGTTGCCACAATTGTGGGTCTTTTAATTTAACAATAAGCCAGGGAATAAATATTACCGATTAATTAATAATTGCTAAACAATCTAAAATATTCCGTCGAAAGAAGAGATAACAATACGTTTAGCACAAAGTATCCCCTGAGCCACACCACCGAGAACCAGTTATGTATTAGTACCGATGGAAAAATCGTCAAAAAGACTAATGCATTTACAACAAAAAAAAATCCTGAGTTTTTCACTGATGCAAAACAGAGTGTATTAATTTTATTTAATATTTCATCAAAAGTAATATTGGTGGAATTAATAGTATAGTGTTCTCTACCAGTAAACCTCACAACATGGGAGAATATAGGTGTGGGTGAAGATTGAAATATGTAGTATCACAAATAGAAATGGAAGAACTTCTATTCTACGTGTAGGTACATATGAAAAAGTTGTGTGCAGATAGTTTCTGCTATCGCATTATGTACTCGTGTATTGTATTGTTCAGGCAGTCAGTGTTTTTCATCCTGATGTTTTTTTCACAAAAGCTTTATTTTATGCAATGTTTTGTTTTAAATTTATTCGATTGTGGCTAGTTCATAAAATTTATGTTATTTTATTTTTGTAACAAATTATTATCAGGGGCATAATAATTAACAAGATATTATTTATGTAGCATTTCGGAAAATGGTTGGAGACATTTGTGGGTAACAATAATTTAAAAAAAAATACACTTCATGCCTTTTAATCTCGAAGCGGGGTAGGCAGAGGCTCGAAAAATAATACTTTTAAAGTACGACCTACGTACATACACTCACGTCCGTAATCCTAAAAAAGGCGTTGGATAGAACCTCCGACTCATACACAAAGACCCATCGGCTACATTTAGCATAATATGGAGTACAATGTCAATTTTAGGCTTTAGTTACAAGCTGCGAGCGCATAGCCTGAATAAACCTAAACCTCAGTAATTTTTAGTGCCGAAATACCCGTATAGTCAGAACAATGCCGAACTAAAAGTGACTTGGGAAGCACTGTGTCTCCAAATATGCTGTCCATGTTATGGATATCCTTATTAAATAAATAATTATGAATATACATATTTGAATATTGGTTTGGATATATTATGTGCGACGATGATTCCTTAGGGTTTGACTTGTAACTTAGGGCCCATATTGATATTATTAATTCCTTGTTGTGCAAAATGTTCTGTCCACCGCCTTTTGAGGATTTGGTACGGACGTGAGGTAGGTACGTAGGATATCTTTTAGATGTATTATTTCTTTCATTTATTTATAGCCACAATCATTCCTAACCATGTTTTTCAATGTGTCTCAATGTGGCCAAAGGTTCATAGTGATTCTGTTAATTTTAAATTAAGGTTCTGTCAATCCTCTTTTGGAGATTACGGAAGTGACTTCAGAACTTTGAAAAGTTAATGGGGAATTTTCTTTGACGTTTTTCCGACAGATTCGTCAGAGAACTGTTATTTCTGTCATCACTGTTGTTTGGCAAGTATGACAGTATTGACAGTTCACCGCCCGAAAATCTGTCAGAAAAACGTCAAATAAAATTCGCCATAGTAGTATTGATTTTTATTTTTATTTTACTAAGGATAACCAACGAGATCTTACACCTCAGACCAAACAAAACTAGACTTGCAAGCCGCGTACCACAGTCTGTCTCTTTTCCACCAAAATGTATGGAAAATTATGTACCTACTTTTGTATCCAAACTGTCACATTTACTACCAATTTGACAGTTTGGATCCAGATTTACACTGATACGAACTAAGGGACAGAAAATATTTTCATGTCGTCCATATTGTTGTTTCATTTTATTCTAAACGTCACTTTCGCATTTCAAGTCTAGTTGTTTTGAGTCTTACAATAAACATATTACGTTAAAAATGACAAAAAAAACAGGTGCAGCCTTAATTAGACCACCACTGAAAGTTCATAATTGGGTACAATATCTTACATAATAACAATGATACTGACACAACATTAATGATATCAAATATATAGGTATACGTCAGCACATATATTCCACTGTCGCTGCTGACGGTACACCGTTGCGGTCTCGATCGGAGATGATGTTATTTAAGATGAGATCAATTTTATTGAGATTTATATTGTGAACAAGTTTTTATGGATTTCGTTCGTTGTCTATAAATTATCGGGCCCGATTTCGGTGGTGGATGAAATAGTAGTTGTCTAGAATAGAATTTGATATTTAGGCATTTTTGTTATATGAGTTACATTCACTTGTAGCTACAGAAAACTGTAAGTGAAGCACCTACTGAAGTTTCTATTGAATGGAGATCTTAAATTCCAAATACTAATTAGTAACTGGAAAGACTTAGTATGTATTTGATTTTTATCCAAGACTTTTCACACTTACAGCTTGGTTTTACTAAATGGCTACAATTAGGTACTAGAAAAAAAATCGTAGCATTTTTTTATTATAATCTGTACCACACAGATAAGATATTATTTGTAAAATACCTAAGTTAAAACTTAAAAAAGTCTTTTAGATTAGTAGAAGTTTAGATGAAACAAATTAAATTGAATTGAACTAGCTCTTATTTCTAACTAAATGCATAATAACCAATAATTTACGATACGCAGCTATTGTGACTATAGAGCAATTAACAGTGGGCACTAAAAAAACTATTTCACTTGCATTTATTCCACGGACATGTAACTAAGGCCCGCAAACCAGTAACTAAGTGATCTCACGTGTAATTTGAGAAAAAGAACACCTTGTGTTTGTTATAAATAGGTGTATCTACCATAGCTTCATAATAGCAGGTAACCTCTAATAAGTACGCTGCAGCCGTCCAGGCCTTTAGGCGCCAAATCAAAAAGCAATTTATTATCAAGAATCACAAAGTACAACCTAGCATACCTATCTATGTAAATAAAACAAGTAAATGCACCAACAATTAGGTACTAGCACAATCTGTGCAGAACACGAGAATTGTTACCCGACGTCATAGAAAAAAAGTACGTTCCAATGAAAACCCAAAATTCAACAGCTAAGCTCCCAATACGCGGCCAACTTCAAACCGTAGCTGCAAAACAGAGAGCACACCTGTCTCCGTCTCCCTCGGGCCTTAAACGCTTAAAAAGCTCCATAGATGGCATTGAAATCGTCGCTTCAGTTCTGAACTGCCACTAGAGTCGCCATCTAGTGCCGAGTAACCCAACTTTTATGGCACGTTTATTGAAGAGGGCTCTTCGGCAGCTCGTAAACGATTTTATGGGCACTAACGAACTCTGCTCTGTACCGTGGTGTATAACCCGACCGAATTTCAACGGGGTGCATTATATGATGGCGCTGCGGTGTAAACAGTGCTCTTCACTTTTGCCCGGTTACGGGAGGTTTTATGTTCGATTCAAGGTGCGATTGGATGGCGTGCTCAAGTGTTTATTTGGCTTTATTGTAGGGGTTTGTTTATGCGATTGCTGTTTAACCAAGTACGGTGTTTTAATACATGCTTTTGTTATGATTATTATGTTGTTAACGGAATTGTATGCGCCTCGTTGTACTGGTACATTTATGCCACCGCAGTGTTTATTTCTGCTACTAGGTATAATTCTAATGTGGTTTATAATTGGATTGGATTCTTATAAGAAGTAATTATTCGTGTAGAGATGATAATAATTACTAAGTACATATTACAAGTAAAACATTTTTGCTTGACTTATTCGAAATCGTCTCTTAATTTTTCATTTTTGTTTTATTGGAAAAAGTTTTCAATAAATATTGTAATAGGTAGGTAGTATTCCTGACAAGGTTCTAACAGATACCATTACGAACTGTGAAAAAATTGAGAATCGTAAATAAGATCCGATTCAAATTTGTAGAAGATCCTATCTTTATGATTTGTGGTCGCGTGGCTGAGACCTCGCTAGTGATGTGCTAATGGCTCCCGCCCTCACGTACTATTCGATATCGATAATTTGACTTACGACCACCCTAAAGTTATTATTTCAGATTGTTGTTTATCGACAGAAATATTGCGGCCATTGGGATCGTAAATATTAAAATTTGGGGGAAAAGGACTTCTTAGGTATTTTTGTACTAAGTGGATTTTTTATTATGTACTTATAGGAATGCACAAACTCATAAAGTAAATATAGGTAGGTACTGTATTTTTAGCAAATGAGATTTATAATTATTATGTACAATTTCGTAACTTCCTTTGTAATAATTTCAATATATTTTCCAAAAGATTATATTGAAATTGACGTAACCTTTCTTAAGAATTAGTTTTATGTACGAAAATAGGATACCTATTTTAAACGAATTATCATATTTGTAGATTCCAGATCTCACTTTTTTTGTAATACATTATTACTCACTTCAAGAAATTTCTAAAACTATATATACGTGGTCCTGCCAAGATAATGTAGGTAACCTTTTGTGTTAGTTTCAATCAAATGACAAATGGTTGGTCCAAACACCAACCACTCCTGCCTGGATCGCACCTGTGGGCCTGATCCCTACCACGACGTCAATCTGATAAAAGCCTATATTTTTTTTTCTCTACGAAACCACACCTCACCATTGTGTTGCGTCTCTTAATGTGATTTAACAGGTAATATTTGTAACAGATTACTTTTCAATGGCGGTGATATATTTTCTGTCTCATAGTTGGTAAATATATGGACAGGGATTATTTTCAACTTGAACTACCTACGTCCGTTTCCCATCACTAAATCATGACTACACGTGGAGATTACTCGGTTATACAAAAGGGGGCGTAATAAATCTCAAAGTACTGTCTTAGTAGGCTTTTGTGGTTACATTTTGATATGTGCCTCTAAAAGCTTTTTTCTGTATTTAGATGAGAGTTCATTGTGTGATTCATTAGAGGAGGACAACGTTCCTGTTTTGTCCTTTACGTTTTGTAGCAAATACTGTCTGCAGCGGTCTCTTTCTAGTAAAGTATTTTATTTGTGATAGTATATCGGTGATGTGCTTTTAATGGTTATCGAATTTGTAGATACGAATGAGATAGGTTGCTACGGTCTAGTTTTTGTTTCATTTGTTTTTTGGAAAAAGGAACTAGTTTGTTGTGCTACAGATATTTAATGTGGAGGTCGGTGCATGTAACATTTTACAAAACATCTAATATATACGTTGACGCCCAAATGTATGTCCTAACTTAGGAAATACGTAATTGTAGTTAAATGGCAGTAGATAAAATATCATTTTGTATTCTTATCTACTGGATATTAAGCAGTTTTATTTTTTATAACTTGAACCAAAGTAACCCCAATATATTCTTACTTAAACATTTTCCAAAATTCAACCAGTTCCTCATTGTATAAAAGAGTTTGGAAAGCTATATCTAAGATAACCTAAGCTATAACTTAACTAGGCATCTACACTAGTTTCAGATTCAAAAAGAATTAGTATTAACGAATGCATTGATGGTTATTTTAACTGTACTACTTACAGATATACCAGTATGCCTACTATTCAATAACGGAATACCTTTCGAAAATTGGAAGCGATCATGAATCAGCAACGAAGCAACCTATTTCCTCAAACGCCAAAGTCACGTCACGAAACAAAATCAAGCGAAGAATTCACCGAGATGTGTGTGGTCTTCAAAGAAACGTTTAAGCGCATTGACTATTCCAGAATCAAACTTGCGATTCACTTTATGAAGCGAGTCTGCATAAATTATTGTCGGGAACGCGCATAGAACGCTAATTAGCGGTGTGCGGTGAAAATTGCATCGATATTCATGATGAAAACATTGTCTATTGCTAAGCTTTTTTTCTACTCGCTCGTAAACACCTTTTTCTACTTGAAATGTAGTAAAAACTGCTTTGATTGATCTAAGTCAAGTTTTTTTAAAGCTTTTGGCTATTCGAAAAAAAATAACCACTTTATAATATGTACTTGAATTGGGGTATGAACTAATTTCCTCTAGAGGTATACTAAAGATTAATTTCAATCACATTACCATTTTGTCTTAGAACTTACCTGATTAGAAAAATGTGGTAGGTATTAAAAGCTTTTTGAAATATTGTATAGTAAAAACTCTCTTCCTCTATTAAGTACCTATTTGTAGCCACTACTAGGTAGTTGGGTAGGTGTATCTAACGTACTAACTTACTACCATTTTGGAATATTCTTAGAAGAAATTTAAGAGAGGTAAAAGTATCTAATTTAGAAAAAAAAATTGCTACATACGGAACCTTTTCAATGGTTTCCGATCCGTACAATCCTAATTTGACCTAACCGGCCGCCCGGTAATACGTCACGACTAGACAGCCCCCCTCCGCCCCGCGGCTACCCCTCGCCGCTCGCGAGAGCGGGACGCACCCACACACGCCCCATAAGAGTGACAAGGACGCAAGAGCGTCGTGAAACATGGCGCATAGTTGGCATAACGCCCCTAGATTTATGGCGGTGAACCAAAGTTCGTTTGTGAATGTGTGTGGGGTGACTTTTGTGCATGTGTGCGTAGATTAACAAAAATCTTCTATTTGAAAAAAAAAATGTCGACAGGTTTGTAACTGTAAAATTGAAATGACGACTGAATGTAAATATTTATAGTATTTTATTTATAAATATTACAAAATAAATAAATACACTTCACGCCTTTTTATCCCAAAGCGGGGTGGGCACTTGCTAAAGCAAATGCCCACGGTTCACCAAGCGTATTTAACATTAAATATTATAATATCGCCAATTATATAAACGCGATAATAAACGATTTTGCATTATTAAATAAGTAATGTAGGTAATTAATGTTAAATTTTGTATTCACGATTACCTATTATCGGTGTGGTCGATAGTAGTATGCGCACGCGATTGTAGTTACTGTCTATTTGTAATTCTCAATAATTTGTAACTTGTACACTCAACCTTGACTTTGGATTGAAACATAGTAGATTTAGATTTAGCAGATTTTGCCTTGATGCGAGAAGCCGAAAACAAATCACAATGACGTTCATTTTGAAGAGGCCTATGTTCAGCAGGGGACGATTAGGTATAGGTAGGCTGATGATCTGACGTGACCTCTCCATATTGACCTCACCATATTGTCGAAAGGAAGGAAAAACAAAATATTTTTAGATAGCGAATTCCTGCATTTTGTCATTTCAATGGCATTTTAACTTAGGTACATTATGCAATACACCTATGTATTTTTTTTTCTGTTTCTTTTTGTTGAAACCATTCACGAAGTACTTACTACTAGTAAATAAATGCTAAAATTTGTATTGTTACCTAATATTGTTATATAATTTTGTTGACACACCTTAACACAGTTTGTTCTTAGATCTTAGAGACTTACGCATTAAATACTGAATACTGTAAATGAGTACCTAGAAAATTTTTAAACTTTAACATAGGTAATTGTCGACATTTTACACAAATTATAACATAAATATTTTAATTCTTGACGATTCACAGGGATCTAATTATTTTCTTGTTTTGTTTCAGGTAATAAATGTACTAAAACAACAACCGGTCGACAGTTGGAACTAGGAAAGTATAAAAAAAATAAAGTTATCATTATCAAGTATTGTAGGCATATTATGTAAAATATTACCTACTAGTACCTACCGGTAATCTATGGGTAAAGTAGGTATAAATAACTAGGTCCGTGTACACTCCTTGCGTAAGGAGGTGTCCTTATGATGTCCAAACATAATTTGTAAAGTAAAAAGAACCGACTTTAACGAGTAATTTTTGACACATTTGTGGTTTTCTCATTTTAATGGGACCAAACAGGGAGAACCAGATTTAAATAAAAAGAGAATTATCCAAAGTGGTGCATCTAGTCAAAAGTTTTGAGATAACGAACGTAACGAAAAAATATCCACATACCTTCTGTTTTTTTTCAAGTCGGTTTAAAAATGAACACTAAATTGGTATTTGTTCGAAAGTAATTGATTTTTTTTTATGCTCTAAATATTTCTAAATAAGAGTAGATTAATATATATAATATTTCTAAATAAGTTTAACATGTACTGTATGTGTAATCCCTTGTACTGAATTATTGTTTGTGTGTTTTTTGGCAAAAATAAATGAATGTCTATGTCTATGTCTAGATACTTATTATAGGAGTACTTAGGTATAATTTTATGATATCTAAATACACACCTAAAAGTGGACTCTATGTATCTAAGAGTTGTAGACACTATTTGTTCTTAGAATAGGTACATTAGCAGAAGAAAAAAGAAGAACCTTTAACTGTAATAAATAGAACACCATGTACCATGTACATTATACATCGTGTTCATAATTACCATAATATTTGACTACATACAAATACAATAAAGGTATATTTACACTTGAGAAAGCGTTCGTTAGTCGAGGCACCAGGCTCTCCCTTCATTACAGTGTTATTAGACACCGCGAAGAGCAATTTGCTCAGCAAAATATAGATGTACCTAATACAGCAAGTACGTACGTAGGTTCCAGCAGCGATCATGCCCCGTTTACACGTGGAGAGTGGGCAAGCCGGTGGTGTGTGCGTGTGGGAGAGTGGCGGGGGGATCATTTGCCGCGAAATTACAGGGCTCTTAGGCTTTAGGCACCCGAGGTAGGTTAGGTACAGAAAGCTTAAATCATGATAACACACAAATTATACACTTTTGTTGTGACTTCCTTTGTAATTTCCGTTTTTTAATTTGTGTTTTTTTTTGTTCTTGTTATTACTAGTTAGGATGGGATGTTGGTGATAGTGTATGTAGGTTTTATTTTTTACATTCGTGTGAAATGTGAAGTAGAAGGCATTTAGTTGCCTTTGTCTATGCAGCTTTATATTAATAGTTTAAACCGAGTATTCCGTCGCTAAATTAACCAAAGATATCATAATACCTACCCGGTTTAATTATTTAAACTATGTTTTATGCAGCTTAATTTTTAAAATGTGTACATATGTACTTATTTACCTATATTTTCTTTACTCACAAGAAAAAAAATAATTGGTACCTATATAAAGACCTCTCGTTTTGGCTCGTTACTAAAGGACAGGTAAGTTCTCGAAATGGGCCAAGTAAATAAACACACGCCAGCAATTATTACAATCTATTAAAATATCAACATAATATTATGGTCAAGGGGATAAACAATTAACTGGCTATCGCAAATATGGGCATAATATTATCCATTTTTTTCGTAAACAATATGTTACATACCTAGTCGATCTTAACTTTTTAACTCTACATAGGATGCTTCTAAAGCCAATATAAATATCTAAAATAAACAATGAGTTATTTATAACCACAAGCATAATATTATCTAATATCTTTTCTATTACAAACAACAATTTAATATGAACATTCTACCGTCATACGACTAATTTACTCCGCGGATGTGATGTAAGCTATACAGGGTGTCTTAAACTAGCTTGTTCTCTCGCCGGGCGGTCTTAACTCACGGAGTATTATTTATTGAACACCCCCTAGGCGGGACGGTAGCTCCTATTGATACAGCAGCTTCGTAAGGAAAAAATGTTAGTACTTATTTTTTGTGCTTTCTGCGTTTTCTTATAGATATTATGGAGATAATTGGAACATTTCATAGTTTTCATACGTAATAAAATAAAATAGAATTAAATACTACTGAATTAAAACACTTTGCATAAGAATGCCTTTAAAAAAAATACCTTTGTAAGTATAACATACATTATATTTTATTCTTTCATTTATCATAATGAAATTGGGTATCATGAAAAATAATATGTAAACGGACAATGCGTTAGGTGAGAAATTTTACCATCCGCATCCATTTGACACCATTAATTTTCGATCTTATTACGAGTATATAGAGTTTATTATTCAAGTTATTACAAACCGAAGTCAACAATCATCATTAGTCATTCATAACGTACACGATAGCATAAACACGTGTCCCACATGAAACTGCACAAGGTCCTTTTGACCCAAAATCGTTGTCATTTGACCTAATAACTTTGGTAGCGGTTTCGGTACACACCATTAGGGCAGAGCGGGTGGAAATTAGAGCACACACTCTATTGTTCCCAACGACGACACGATAAATAATTGCACATAATACCCAGTATCGGTTGATTTAGTCATGAGATACCTTGGTTAGAGTTGGGCCGGTTGATCGGTGCTTTTCTATGCTTGGGATGCAATTATCTAAAGTCGAGCCCGTTCTTCATGTCCAATATTAGAGGTATATCCGACGGCAGCGGGCAATGTGTAAAGACTCTGTTTCACTAAAATAATGTGATATTAACCTCTGTATTTTTTTAATACTTAGATTAAAAAAGAATTTTATTATTAAGAGTGATTTTCTACTATTTTTATGATACATGTTTTATACATTACATAAATGATCCTCAATAATCACTGTATCTACTGAAGAAAACCGCATCCAAATCCGTTCGGGAATTTTAAAGATCTAAGCATACTTACATAGGGTCTGACAATTGGAGGCGAATTTGTTTTATACAAGGGATTCATTCGATCTACTAACATTCTAAAAGCGATCTACTTATATTAAAAATTCTTCATGCCAACATTCTTACGGGGACGAAATACGCGGGATAAACCGCGGGCGAAATGAATATAACTATAGTCAACCCAATAAAATTTATATATTAGTTCTCATTTAATACGTTCTGGGTAAGAGTTTAGTCATTTATGACGTGCCTACCGCTTACGTAGGGACGTGTTTTGAAATATTTTGTTCAAGATTTAGTTTTTATTCTCAATATATTATAATATATCACAGCGCCTATTGACCCTACCTACACCACCTATAGGTAATGACACTTAACTCAAACAATTTTCTTGCGGGTAAACTGCGAGTATGTGTTCTATATTAGGTAATAAATTTAAAATAACGATGGCACTATCCTACGACGAAACGTTTACAAACGATCACGTTAACGTTCACTATTATTTACTAAAGAACCACAGCATTGAAAGATTGAGTCATTTTCATTCCAGTACCATATCATATTTAACCGCTAACATCCCACGACTCCCTCGTTAATACCTAATAGGCCATCGCAATTACAGAATGAGCATTTACTCCGTCGTAACATTCAATTTTCTATGGAAAATAGTTTTGCAACTCCACTCTGTTGTAACTCGACCGCTCAATGCGAGATATTTCAGCCACTCACGGCGAAACGTGACCCAATCCATGCTTCATCTGACAACAGCCCGTTATAAACAAAAAAAGAAGTTAAATATTCCACCAAAGCGCTTATGATCCAAAAGGGCTGATGTGGAGTTGCGAAATCCCGGCTCAATTATTTCCGAGCGAACTTATTCCGATATGGCAACACAGCATTACGGATAGACATGTTAACAGTAACTGGAGCTTTTAAAGATGAACTTGTTTTGTTCATACCGTTCCGTGGATCTCAGACAGTTCTGTGAATGACATTTCCTCGTTACTG